>JACJVH010000156.1:0-167790 GCA_028654395.1 Scutellaria barbata
CAGCCCAAATCGGGTCGGCTTGGGGCCCTGATAGGTGTTCTTCGGAAACCTATCCACAGTTGCATTGGGACTCTTCGGGAGTCTACAACGTGTATTATATGTATAGTATGCAAGAATATTATGTGTATTTTCTTTATACAAACTTTTCCCCCCTCACTAAGTGTTCTTTTGACACTTACCCTTATAGTTTTTATTTTTACAGAAAACACTGAGGGCAATGAAGGGTGAACCGAAATGTCTGTTATTTTGCATGTAAATATTAATGTACATGGATGTTGGTATTTCTGAAACCCTAAGTTATGTACGAATCAAGGTTTATGTGTTTTGATCGAAACAAGAACGTTTTCCGCTAAACTAAGAAAAATCCAGGGATTTGCTATAATTATCTTTAAAATTTTTGATTTGCTTGAAATTCTTAACTGTTTTGGTATTTTGTTGGACGCTCTATAACAAGGCTGCGTTTATACTCTGATTTACAAGAAAAAAAATCTAATTTATTATTATTTGCGTTTTAAACTCTTAAAAGAAAATGGGCGTGACACAAGAGAGATTCTAGCAAAGGGTCGGTGTGAAGATGGTTTTTATGTTTTGGAATATGGGACCTCTGCTTTGATTGCTGCTTTTATACTCAAGTGTTTTGAAGTCATCTTTTGAATTATGACATAATTGTTTAGGACATATTCCTGTTTCTGTTATCCAATTATTGAATAAGTTATGACTTGGTTGTTACTTCTGTTTTGCCAAAGCCTGCTATTTATTCTTCTTGCCAGTTAGCAAAATGTAAACGCTTGTCTTTTCCATTAAATGAAAAACGTGTTTTGAATGTGTTAGACTTAATTCATTGTGGTCTATGAGGCCTTGCACTTGTTCTTTCCAATGATGGTTTTAAGTATTACTTTGTTTTTGTTGATGATCATCTCGTTTTTTCTTGTTTTATCCTTTACATACTAAATCTAATTTTTTCGATGTGCTTCAGCATTTTACATCCCTTATATGTAATTAGTTTACTTCGTGATAAAGGTTTGTATACCCACATTTTCTTTAAACAAAAACAATATACCCACATTTTCTTTAAACAAAAACAATAATAATAATAAAGCCCATGATTAACTTTAGTTATTAAAAATTAATGAATTAGTATAGTGATGCCACCTCTTGCTAAGATTATTACACTGGAAAATTAGGAGATCTGAGAAAATTTATTAAGAAAGAATTTGAAAGGAAAATAAGGAAAAAAAAAGTCTCTTTCTCAACACATCTCCACCTCCTTTTTCACAGGACACCGCCACCGACCACCTCCAATCGCCGCCGCGAGGTCTTTTCCGATAAGATAAAATGATTACGATATAGTACTCGTCGAGCTTGTCACAAGTACGGGCTCGGATTTTCACCCGGTCTCGTCTTCGCCGCGTACGACATGTGTATGAAATTTTTGTATGTTTATATTTATATGTATATCTATGTGTGTATAGTTGTATTTGTGTGTGCAAAGTATGTGGGGTGTGTGCTGAGGAGGTGGCCGGCGCGGGAATGTTGTGTGGGTGTGGTCGGTGCTGGAGTTGCGCGGTGGGCTATTGTGAGCCGCCGCTGAAAGCGGCGACGAAGGTATATATATATATGTATATGTGTGATGATATATATATATGTATCGGTGTGTAGTATGAGTTGGATGTGGAGTTGTCGATGACGTGGGTCGCCGACAGCGACGGTGGCAAGTGGTAGGGGGCGCGGCGGAGGAGGCTGGGCGGCAGCAGGGGAGACAGTAGAAAGGGGTTTGGGGCTGGGGTTGTTTTTGAGAATTTAATTTAGTCTAGGGACCAAATTGCAAACCCTAGATTTAGGGTAAATAACACTTAGACCCTTCAACTTATGGGTAATCATAAAGTAATCCCTAAACTTTATAAGATATGCAAAAGACCCTGAACTAATGAACAATAACAGACTAACCCAAAGTTTTGCAAAAATTACAAAATCACCCTAGACTTTGTAAAATGACAGAACGACCTCTAGAACTTGTAGAAATTATATTATGACCTAGAATCTGATAATTATTATATTTTATGTCATGTAACATTATAAAATAGAAGGTTGACCGTAAATTGACTTTAAACATAATGATTAAACATTTAAGCAAGAAAACCTTAATTTTAGGAGTGTGATCCACAAACCTTAATATCCAGTAAACCCTAAATTTAGAACCCCGTCTATTGACCTTCTCAGGGGTCAATCTTATAGATTTTATTGGTTTTAAGCGTTTAAATCAAAGGATAAGTCATGCTTTATTACTTTGTAGGGAAGGAAATACGAGCGAAAGACAAGAATAAGGGAAAATAAGACCGAAAGCTTTTGATCGGTACTGTCGAGTTTCCAAGGTGGGGGTAACGTATTCTAATTGTGCACTTTATTTGAATTTGTGTGTTTAAATCGTGTGATTTTAATATGTGTTCGAACAAATATGTGATTTTATTTGTAATATGGTTGAAGTGCAAACGTGCTTTTATACAATAATGATATGGATTTATGACAAGTGTGATTTACAATAAAGTAAATTGTTTACACGGCGGTTAAGATCCGCATATGTTTGAATGACGGTTAAGATCCGCATATGTTTGCACGATGGTTAAGATCCGTAATTATTTGCACGACAGTTAAGATTCACATATGTTTGCACGATGGTTAGGATCCGTAAATTATTTGCACGGCAGTTAAGATCCGCAGTTATAAGAAAGAGTTGAATGTTAAACTTTATGATGTTAATATGTGTTGATTGTTACGATTTATCCCCACTGAGTGTTCAAGCACTCTCCCCTACTTTCTAAAATATTTTCAATTTAAAAATTTAGGACGTAGCGCGCGAGTAGTGGATGCTGGTAGCCGACGATTAAAGGTCGAAGAAAGTTTTATTTCAAAATGTTATATTTCGAGAAATTCGAAAATGTTTATTTCATAACGTTTTATTTCCTTGATTTTATTTATCTTTATTTTCTTGAAAGAGTGAATTTTATACGTAAGAACGCCTCAGTCAAGGTTTACCTTAAAAAGAAATGGGGCGTTACAAGGTTTTTCAGAGTAATGGGGGCACATAATTTACAAACTCGTGTGTTCATGATTTTTTTGCTGAATGTGGTATTTTACATCATTTTTTTTATCCGTACACCCCAACAAAATGGTTGCGCGGAGCGTAAACATAGGCATATAACTGAAACTGGTTTGTCCATACTTTACATACGTCTTTACTTAGTGACAAGTCTCCATTTGAGATTCTTTTTGGTTCGATTCCTATTTATGCTAATTTCAAAGTATTTGGTTGTCCTATTTATCCGTATCTTCATGATTATGCTTCAAATAAGTTGGCACCTCATAGTCAACCATTCATCTTTCTTGGTTATAGTAGTATGCAAAAGGGTTTTCGATGTTTCGATCATGTTGCTTTTCGCACTTACATTACACGTCATGTACAATTTGATAAGCTTTAGCTTTCATTTTACTAGTACTGATTCTTCCTCCGCTAATGACTTTGCTCTTGATTTTTCCCAATTTTTTGAGCCACAGGTCACGATTTCCATATTGAAGTCGTCTAATACTTCTTCTTATATAACCCTAATTACGTCCCCTTGCGTTGCATGTCTTGACCCTACATCATCATCTTTCATTCCATTGTTGCCTCTTGATGGCGTTCATGAGGACTTACATTCTATTGTCGTTCCCCACGCACCCGTGGACTCTCCTACTATCGTTTATGATCTAAGCAATCCTCCACCTACTGTCGTTTTCTCTACAGTCACTGTCCTTCGTGATGTCACTCGGTCTCCTTTCAATGACTTGCTCTCCTCATAAGCCAGTGCTACTCCTGCTCCCTCCAACCCACCTCTTAACAATCATCCCATGAGGACTTGAGTTAAGTCTGGTATTTTCAAACCCAAATATTTTGTCGATATGTCCTCCACTGCTTTGTTGTCTTCTTTGTTTGTTTTGCAGGAACTAAAAGGTTTTAAGTCCACTGTCAAGGTTCCCCATTGGATCACTACCATGCATGAGGAAATGGATGCCCTCTATTCTAATAATACCTGGGAGCTGGTTCCTTATCCCTCCAATAAAAATATCGTCGAATCTACGTATGTCTTTCACACAAAGTTCAAATCGGATGGTTCGATCGAACGTTATAAAGCCGGCTTAGTCGCTCAGAACTTCATACAAATTTCAGGGTTTGTTTTTCCCACACCTTCAGTCCGATGGTACGTGTAGCAATTGTTCATGTTATTCTATCCATTGCTGTCTAGCATCAGTGGTCTCTACATCAGCTTGATATAAAAAATGCCTTCTTGCATGTCATTCTTGATAAATCGATTCTCATGGTTCAGCCTCCTAGTTTCATTGATCCTTGCTTCCCAAACCATGTTTGCAAGCTTAAAAAGCTCTTTTTGGTCTTCGTCAAGCCCCACGAACTTGGTTTGATCACTTCAGCTCTTTCCTTATGAGTCTCAGTTTTTTCTATAGTAGGACGAACACTTCACTCTTTTTTCTACATCATTCTAATTACACTATATTTCTGCTTCTGTATGTTGATGATATCATAATTACTGGTAGTAACACATCTATTTTGCAGGCCTTCATTCGACGGATTAACAAGGAGCTCGCTGTCAAAGACCTCGGTTCTTTCAGTCATTTTCTTGGATTTGAGATCACTCACACCGACAATGGCTTGTTCCTCGGGCAAGCTAAATATGCTCATGATATACTCACCAGGGCTTCTTTCCTTGATTCAAAGCCGATTTCCACTCCATTAGCTGCTGGTGACTTGCTAGTCAGTGATGGTGAACGTTTTATGGATCCAACTCTCTATCGCTCTCGCGTGGGTGCTCTTCAGTACCTTACAATTACACGTCCGAACTTATCATATGTTGTTAATCACGTTAGCCAATCTCCAATGTCCGATGGTTGCTCACTTCTTAGCTGTTAAGCGTATTCTTCGCAATGTAAAGGGCACTATTCATTTCGGTCTTACATTTTCTTATTCATCAGATTACTTGATTCTTGGCTATTCTAATGCAGATAGGCCCATTGTATGAATACACATCGTTCTACCTATGGCTACTCCATCTTTTTGGGAGGCAACCTGGTCTTCTAGAGTGCTAAGAAACAGCTAATTGTAGCTCGCTCGATCTGTAAGAGCGAATATCGTGCACTCGTCATTACTGCTCATGAGATGATTTGGCTCGCTCATTTACTTCGTGAGCTTCGTGCACTACCTCCCTCGAGATTTTTGCTTCTATGCGACAACAAAAGCGCATTGTTCTTAAATCAGAACCCGATTGCCCATAAACGAGCCAAATACATTGATATTGATTGCCATTTTATCCGAGAACTAGTCGTAAATAAGAAGTTTTACACTAAGTTCGTGCCTTTCGACCTTCAGGTCACTGTCATATTCAATAAGAGTCTTGTTCGGCCTCTATTCGAATCTTTTCACTCCAAACTACGTGTTGATCTGAATACAGCATTTTGCTTGAAGGAGGATAATAGAGAATATTCTAGAGACCCTAAAATAAATGGACCCAATCAAATTAAATCAATTTGAATCGGTGTAAATATTCTGTAAGATATATTTGTGATTCTTTTTCCTTATAAAGTAGTTGTAATCCTTTTTACATATAGTGGAATTTTTTCTCACCTCTTTTATGGAAAAAAAAAGTTATTGAGCTGGGGCGTGGATTGCATCCAACCCTATTAAATAGGCTTGAGCCTATCATATAATGAGTTTAGCCAACTTAATGGATAGCTTGGGTTAGTTTCAAACAATGTAATTCCATTTTCGTAAATCAATTTTTATTTTTAGATTTATAAATTAAACTTATAATTGTAGGTTAGTTCACCTCTCATGATTAAATATACGAGACCACTTCATAAAATCAATTTTACTACTTGCATTTTAATTGAAGTGTTATTAATAAGTGAGCTGTATTTAGTAAAATGTGGAGGGTGGATAACTCCACCCAAATGTTTAATAAGTAATATTCATTGTGGCAATTAACATGCCGATAGTTGGACTAATTGGGGATTAAACATAATTTTCAAGAAATGAAGGATCAATAGGCATTTTTCTGTAAATCAAAAAAAGAAAAAAAAAATACAAATAAGAAGAAAGAATGGATTCTCTCTTAGAATTTACTGTAAAACACATATATAGACATACACTAGCTACTTATTATATATTAGGGTTTTCCCCTCTTCCGTTTCACTTAGATGCATCTGATGCTCGATACGACGTCGAATTGCTTGGCATTTATACAGCTTTATCTCCGAATATAAAGTGAGTTGAACCTCGTTGAATCGATTGGTTTTGCTTATTGTGGAGGATGAAGAAGGAAATTGTTGGGATTAAATTAAATGATTGTCTGTGTTTTTGAAGATTTTTATTGCGCGATTTTCCGGAGACTTGATTTTCGGACTTGCGTTTTTTGGGTTTGTGGATAATCGAATTTGATTCTGTCGCATGTTTCCGAAATTTCTGAGATGTCGTTTACATGGATAAAGGTATCTGCATTTGTTTTTTTTTTGAATGATTTGGGATGAACTTCATAATGCGTTTCCGCATTGACTGAATGGTGATAGCATTTTAATTTGAACTAAAATTCTATTTTGTAATTTAATTCTTTTATGTTTTTTGTTCTTAGCTCTAATGAATCTCTGTTCTAATATTCATATTTTCCACGAGTATTGTGAATGAAATTTAGTTTCCTTCTTGTTAGAATGTTATGCTTGGGTGTTCATTTAAGCCACTAGAAGTAGGTTGACTGCTAAGAATGATGAGTGTTGAGCTTGAGATTGCTCCATTAGTTCTGTACTTCCTTGTAAGCCTGTAGGAGGCATTGGAAGCCTATCCTTGATCCGCTATCACCTTTTCTTATGATCTCATTACTCTTCGTTTCTCTATAACTATGTTATTAGTCAATTGTGCTGCTTAATATTTGGTGACCTATAAGTTTTCTTTCGCCTTTTGTTTTTGTTTTTTTATTTTTTATCATTATGTTAACTTCTTTTTTCCTTTTTTTTGTTTTTTTTGTTCCAGAGTTATTCTTGAAAGGTGTTATTGCATACGCCGCAAACATTATTTGGAAGATGCTGTGAGCGTATTCTGTTTCGTTACCAGTTTAGTTTGGTATTGAGATGCATGGCCAAGGGAATTACACTACTTCGGTTGGGCAGGATACTTTTGTGCGCCCACCTGCATTTCAGCAACACCCTGCTGCCTCCAGTACTCCTGCTACCTCACATTATGGCCCACCTGCTCCACAACTTCAAATATATCAACAAGGACATCCATCTTTTCATCTAACACCTGGTGCAACTCCATACCAGCATGCCCGGGCCAGTGTTCCACACCAAGGTCCACCTGCCCCAGTTGTATCAGGAGGACTGGGTTCTGCACAGTCTTACTTACCTCATCATCGACCTCCACATATAAGCACCCAACTCTCTCATTCTTATCCAACTTCCAATCAGCAAACTTTTCTCTGGAGTCAAAATGTACATCTACCTCCTCCAGCAGTACCTCTTTCAGGTCCGAGTGCATATCAACTACCTTCTTCACAAGGGCATACTTTGGAAAGAGGTCCATCCCATAAACCCCCATCTCATGCTCCCCCACCCTCACTGCCTCCTTATCCTTCTGGTTCTAGTGCTTTGATGTCTGAACCATATGGATCATCTGTGCTTCCAATGCGGGAACATTCCCATCAACAGTTGATGGTGCCAGTGCTACCTCCGCTTCCACCGCCTCCTTCTTCTTCCCCTCCTGGAGTTCCACCTCTTCCGCCACCTTCACCACCATCAGATATTTTCTCAAAGAGAGATGGAGGCCGCTTGAAGGGATTATTGGATGGGAATAGTTTGATGATGGAATGTCCACTTCCGGTAGAGCCTGAGGAAGGTAGAAGTGTACATGGAAAAGAAGTTCCATTCCAGCACACTGAAAAAAGTGGAATTAAAGTGGGATCAATAGATGCTGTTGTTACTGATTCAGCGACTGATTCTGATATGGATATGGAAGGTTAGTCTAGTAATTCCTACCAGACACTTGTTAACATGCTGCTTAGGTGTAAGCATCTGAAAGTTGACTTATGATACTTCTGTTCTTGGTCTTTCGAATGTTCTATTGCTCCAAGCAACAGATTTTGTTCATAGTTGAGCGTGTGAACCAGAAATCTTGCTGCAGACACACCCTAAATCAAGTTTCTCAATGCTGAGTACATCCCTGAAGCTGTGGTTTTCTGTACAGTTATATGCAATAAACTATTCTTTCTATGTTCCTTAGGAAAATCAAGAAGATACCATTAGATTTTGGTAGATCAATATTGAGTTTCTAATTCTTAAAATAACTCTGAAATTGTTGCTGAGTGACCAGCCTATTCTGAACAAATTACTTAAATGGATTTGTGAAATTTTAGGTTTCCAATGTGGTTTTAGACATAACAACATAAATGAATTAGTATCTCCATGATATAATTCTGTACTACTGGAATGTATTTTTGAAATTAGATATCTAATGCTGTTCAAAACACGACAACACAAGTTAATTAGTTTCTATGCAGTGCAATTCTGTACTACGAAATTAAGTTTAATGTGATTAAGGTTTCTTCTCCATTAGTGCCATCATCACACTGAACTAAAATGGATTATGTTATTGCAAGAAGTTTCTTATTTGACTGAAGAGAGATGCTATCTATTTCTCACCATGTACATTTAATCAGAAAAGTTGGTTTTACTGTATTTATCATTCATGACAGAAATTTCTTTCTGGGCTTTTTTTTTTCCAATCAATTTTAGCTGTTATGAGGTACAAATGCTCAATCAGATAAAAATGGATAAGATATACCTTTTTTTTTTTTGTGATAAATAGGAAAATGTAAGCTTTGGAAAGGTGTCAGGGAGGAATGAGGAAACCATTATATATGGATATACCTTAAGTGTAAATCAACCCAGTCTTCTCAAGCTTTAGTGATGGATATAACCACAATTGTTTTGGAGCAATGAGGAAACCATTATATATGGTTTTCACAATAATTCAGGCCATGTTTGTTTAACTTCTTTCAAAGTATTTTTCTTTTATATATCTTCTGCCCAAACACATACACATTCACATTTCTCAATACTTTTTCTTCCGAACACATCACATTTTTCAATACTCTTTATTTTCAAACTTTTCCCCAAAACACCAAAAAGTCATCCAAACATTGAACTCATTTATCTTTTGTTTCTTGGGTGATATGTGAGCCATACAAAAAAAGTTTTTTTTTTTTTTTTTTTTGTGTTCTGGAATTATTCCAGTAATATGCGCAAACTTTGAAATATTATTAGTTATGATTGTTGGTATATATGTAGACAAGTGTATTGCATACATACATGTGCTTGTGCATATCAATGTAATGAGTAATAATACCAATGGGCTTTATAGTAATGTCCATTTCTATGGTGCTTCTAGATGATATCACTTACCCTGATGAGGACAGAAAGAATGGTTTATCTATTAATTCAAATGATGGGTATGTTTCAAGATCTCAAGAAGAGCAGCTAAAATCTGTGCAGTATGCTGGAGGACATAGACTTCCTGTAAATGCTCTACATGGAAATTCATTGATTGCTGAAGCCTCAGTATCAAAGGCCCAAAGTGGAGGTATGAAACCAATTCTGTTGTTTTCTGTCACCTTGAGGATGATGGTATCCTTGAGTGCTTGTTACTTGAGGTTCTTACACATTATAAATATAATTGCATAAATGTGTCTGTTGATTTTGTTACTTCATCAATATTTTATATCCCACTGGTAGCAGCCATGCTCTACAGATTTATCAAGGCTGATATTTGAAGTTGTCAAGTTTTGACATTCTTCATCCTAAACTTTTTGTCTGCAGACTTTGAAATCGTTTCAGATTGTAACTTCCCTCCAATCATAAAGATTACTTCTGAAGCTGATGATTCAGGCATGTCAGTAAATGGACAAACTGAACACTCCTTGGATATCAGTGTAGAGGATTCATCTTGCCAGCATAAGAGCTTTAGTCAACCCAGTGTACCAGGACTTTATTCAGAAACTGGTAATGGGAAGCTTTCTGATCAGGTCATGGAAGGTGCAAATCCTGTTAAACTTATACAGGGTTATGCTTCTGATAATACTTCAGAAAATGAGGAAGAAAAACTTTTTACAAATGGTGGTTCTCGTTCAGTCAATGATGGATCTATGTTTTTTGATGCTGAGAAGGGGCGTGATTCTGGATCAGAGCTCAGACACGAGACTCTAACCGAGTCCAATAAGCATATGCTCTCCAACTCGTTGCTTGAATCACCTAAAATTGTGATGGAAACTGATAAATTGTCAAATGTGAATCAGATGGTTGAAGAAATTTCAAGTAGAAGCCATAGAAGCCAAGAATCTGTGAATGTCCATACTGTTGGACGTCAACCAAAAGATTCAAGGATTTATGATGATAGTACTGGTCCTGAGGATGTAAATTTACAGAAGACAGACACAAAGAGTAACTCTAGTAAATTGAATGTAGATGAGTTTGGAAGATTGGTTAGAGAAGGTGTTAGTGACAGCGACACCAGTGAATCACCCCATTATGCTCGGAGGCATGCAAGAAGATCCAGAAAAAGAAGTCGAAGTCGATCTCCTCATGATAGAAGGAGGAGAAGAAGTCCATGGAGGAAAAAGAGAGGCGTTCTCGATCACGCAGGTTTGAGTTAAATACTTGTTTGTTTGCTTGCTTTTGTTTTTCCCTTGGTAAATGTCATTCTCTTCTCTTCGAATGAGAATTTCTCATCCACGGTGATTCTTTTCCAGCTTGTCTCCAAAGAGAAGAAGAAGTAGAAGTAGGTCGCCTGTTTTAAGGCGAGACAGTGAGCTCAGCGGAGATAAACTTAAACGGGGTAAGGGTCAACTTCCAGAATGTTTTGACTTTCTGCGAGGCAAATGTTATCGTGGAGCAAGTTGTCGATATTCACACCATGAATCAGACAAGAGTGAGAGATCTAGATTCAATAGAGGCAAACAACATCATCGGGATGCGCCTCCTAGTTTACACAGCTTTGATGTTAATGAGGACAGTAAGGTTCTTCCTGAAAACGAAATGCGGGACAAAGGTCTGAGACTTCCTCGAGACATGCCTGGTTCAAGGGAAGCAAAAGATGTAAAATGGCTGCCCACTGATTCTAGCATAGACTCTCTTAGTAAATTAGATAGTCTGGGATCTGGCCCTCTTTTAGTTGCTGATGCAAGTAATCGTTCTGGGTATTCTACCTGTGGCATACCCTCGGGTAAAGACAAGTTTTTGGTTCCAGAATCTGCTGTCCAATATTCTGGTGAGATCCCTCAAACTGTTGTTTATCAACAAGGTAAAATGACAGATGAAACTCTAGCCTCTGAATCTTATACTCTTGCCCAAGCAATAGCTGCCACATCAACCCACCGTCCTGCTGATAAACCTGATGCAAAACATTGCCCTCCTAGTCAACTGAGCTCTGTTGGAGCTCTTATAACAAAACCCTATTCCACTGAGGAAGTTCCATCTCAGTCTGTGAAGGACAGCCTCCCATCCATTGCGAATCGTCCTTCTCAGTTAACCTTTCCTTCACCTTCAGCCTCACAGGCTATGAGTGCTCCATTTGCTCAACCAATAGCACAAGATTATAACTTGAAGCCACCTATTTCATGGAACCATATTATTCCTGAAAATGATTCACTTTATCAAGCACCAATGGCTTACCAACATTCTCAATTTTCTGGGCCGTCAAAGTCTTTTTCAAGGTCATTTCTTCCACTATCACCGCCACCGCCACCACCACCACCAACTGGAGAGCAGAGCATTTCTTCACAGCATATGCAACAGTCATTTCTGCCTCCACCACCAGCAGCAGCAGCAGCTGGAGAGCAGATCATTTCTTCACAACATATGCAGCAGTCTTTACTGCCTCCACCATCACTACAACCACCAACTGGAGCGCAGAGCATTTCTTCACAACATATGCTACAATCTTTACTGCCTCCACCACCAACAACAACAACTGGAGCGCAGAACATTTCTTCACAACATATGCAACAGTCTTTACTGCCGCCATGGAATTGTTTGTCCTCTTACACATCTATGAGAGTCTCAACTGATTTGTCTAATCAATCTCAGTCTGGTCAGTATCAGGCGTACCCTTTGGCACGAGAGCCCGATCAAATGCTACATAGCACTGGTAGTTTTGGATCAAGTAATTTGCATGTGAGCAATCTAACGAGTCGACATGGTGGTCCTCATATAATGGGAGATGATCATGTGAGTGGCCTTCAGGTTCAGGGCAGGGATCCTTCACTTGCTCAGGATCAACCTAATTCCTTATTGATGCAGTTGCCAATGAAGGGAATGCATAGTTCTGTTCCTAGTATTCTTCCTTCAGACAGTAATTATCATTTCCGTCCATATTTCCAGCAGCCTTCCTATGGCTTGCAATATTCTGGTGCTGGTTCTGTTGTCCCTGCACAACATGCTGAGCCTGGAACTGTCGGTTCTTCTGTATCTAGAATTACTCCAGATTTTCTTGAGCGGAATCGCCCTTCTTATGTGCATGACTTTGTGGAATCAAGAACTTCAAATTATTTCAATGCTCGTGCATCTAGTTTTGATCTGCCACCAAACACCAAATTCAGTCCAAATGCTTCAATCCAAGAAAATGATACAGCCATTAATACTAGATATCCTTCCCCAGTTGGTTTGAGCACAGCCCCTGTTGATGCACAGAAGATCGGAATTGGCTCTACAACTAGAAATGTTCTACCAAGGCCAGGTGGTGATCAGTATGATCCACTCTTTGATAGCATTGAGCCGGCTTCAAATTCGTTCAGTAAAGCTGATCATCACAAAGATGAAACTACTGGTGATTCTGATGATGTGCTGAAAATCCGTGGATCTGAAAGGGTGTTAAATATAGAAGGTATGAAGCAGGAAGGAGGAACAGCTGCATCAGCCAATGATTTTCTGGAAAATGAAGAATGTGGGGAAACAGCTGACGTGGCTGTAGGTGCTGTCCTGAATGAATCACCCAGTGATCCTAATAATACAACAGATATGAATGCTGGAGAAATTGAGATTGATCAGGTTAAGACTTCTGGGAAAAAGAAAAAGAGCAAGGAAAGATCTGCGAAACTTTTTAAGATTTCCATTGCTACTTTCGTGAAGGAAGTTCTGAAGCCATCATGGCGGCAGGGTAATATGAGCAAGGAGGCGTTTAAGACCATTGTCAAAAAAACTGTTGATAAAGTATCTGGAGCCATGAAGAGTCATCAAATACCTAAATCCCAGACAAAAATAAATCACTACATTGATTCATCAAGAGGAAAACTAACTAAGCTTGTTATGGTACACCTTCTTTTGAAACTTAGATTTTATTTTTGGATTGTCGTTTGCCTGTTTGCTGTTGGTATTTTTGTAGTGAACTATTGAATTATTTTAATAATGTTGTTTTACATGTCTTAATTGTAATTTGTACTTATACTGTCATTTGTCTTTGACATGTTCTCATTAAATTTTGGCAGCTCCTTACTTATTTAATGATTCTCTCTGACTTTACTTTTATACCCTCTTTGCAGGGGTATGTTGACAAGTATGTCAAGGTGTAAAATATGGCTTGAACCTGCTGTCAGAGAAAGGACATACAAGCCTGGAGTTTTTATTATGTTCTAGTATTCTCAGGTCTGAAATGATTAGTCTGTTTGTTTGTGTGGTTGAAAAGGAAATTTGATGCCTTTGGATCGGCAATTAGATCAAAGTACTTTGATCGATGAATTAAACGCCTCGAACGATGCCGAAGTAAAGCCTAACATTGAGCTTCAGACTTGTGACATATGAATGTACATGTACCATTAATTATGAGGGAGTTGCAGAACTTGTACGTAATGCATTTCAATGATTTTGATATATACCTTATCTGTAACATTTTCTTTTCTGGGGATATATATCTACTTTCAGCATAATTTTTTTTGGTTAATTTGTGGCACCTAATGCAAAATCTCAATTCATAGATTCATATCCCACGGTGTTAATTGATTCATATATTGGTTTTGTAATCTAACTCTGAAGGACTGCAAAATGTTGCTTCTAGACATAATCAAGACAAAATCTTGATTATCGGAGCTTTGGTAATTCTTAAAATTTTCCCTTTTCCAGATTTATTTCAGATTGCTGTTTCTGTTTTTCTAGTCAAATTATTGGGCTCATGACTGAGTAGAGAGGATCAGAGATTGTGCAATTTTCTCTTTTCCATTGTTTATCTGGTCTTGTAATTAATGATGCATGTTTTTCTCAATGTTCACTGCAGGTGGACCTTACCGCCTAAGCTACAGCTGATGGTAGAAATTACGGCCTTTGATTCCTATCAAACTTCTCGTATCAGATGCAACTTCATGAGTAATTGAGGTGCTTTAGGATGCAACATTTGTTTCAGTAAGCCTTGCTATTTGTGTTCTCATTGCAACGTAAAACTTAAATGATGTGCATTTTCTCCAGTTTAGGTATTTCAGTGTTCAAATTGGAAGTAGAATCTCGTGCCGATATTTGAGGTTTTGTTGATCGCATTGAGATTCAAGTAGCGGATGGATGTTGCTGAAGCTTGGCTTCATTGAGGTACATCTACGCCCTCAATTATGATGAAACTTGTTAGTTTGAAGATTGATTGATTATGATTGAATAGCTGTTGATTTAGTATATATCACTATAGCTGTGTATCCATTTTGTATGAATTTTTGCTTTCTGAAACAATACCATTCTTGATTTTCTACCTTAGACGAGTCCTTGTATATGTTGTAATTGCCTTTTGATATTGTAATAAATTATATTTCTTCGGTTAATTCCCTTTTGATATTGAAAAAGAACTAAATTATTATCTCATTAATGTGTCTCATTTGGTTTTTAGATGTTAAATTTGATGATATATACCAAGGATAGCATCCATTTTCGTACCATTTGTATCGCTAAATATTGACACACTGAATTTGCAGAGTTTAAAAAGAGCATTATATTAGATTTTAAAAACAAAAAGAGTGTGCATTATAGAAATAGTTTCATGCGTTTTTAGTCATTTAATTTGAACAGACTTATTTAAAAGATCTTTAAACTCTTACATCTAATAACATGTTTTTGTAGCTTATAAGATGTTTATATAGATAATTTAATTTTACTCGTTTCACTTTTTTATCAGCTACAGCAGATACTTTCATTTGTGCATCAAAAGTCAAAACTATCCTCCGTATACAAAAAAATAATAATAAAATTCATATTATCACATCGGGTGGGGTTACACCACTCATTACTATACACACCCGTTAAAAATAAATCAAAAATAGATATTTATGAAAAGACATAAATATCTTTACTATTTATTATTTATTTAATTTTATGGTATATAATTGAAAGGGTAAAATAGTGATATTGTGGGGTGTGTTTAGAAATTTGATAATATTGCATTATTTTGAGATGAGTGTATTTAAAAATGAGGGTGTGTTTAGTAATTAGTGTGGTACATGTAGCCTCACTCTTATACATCTTTTATAATTCTAGTTCGTCTTTTAAATTTTTTATTGAAGCATTGTTTGGCACATACAAAATGATTAAACAAATAAACAGATCTAATCTCTTATTTATATTATTGAATTTTTTTTAATGAAATATGAAAATTATTTAGACATATATAAAAGTTACAATTATAGTTAAATTATTTAAATATGAGAGTAAGCAAATGAATCATAAGTTTCCAATTATAAAATAACTATTTAAATAGACAAAATACACTTAATTAGAAACCATTAAAATAAATTGAAAAATAATGAAACGAAAATTAATACATATTTAGATAAATATGAACATAGAAATCATATTTATTATTTGAAAAATCATTTGATATATCTAAAATAATATCATAAAGCTTATTGAGTAAAAAACATTGAATTAGTATTAAATATAATAAATAAATACCAATATAAACTTCTAAAAATTATAATAAATTTAAATTTTAGAAAAACTAAAAAATAATTTAATGAATCCAAATATCATTTATATATTTGTTCATATTATATTCTGATTTCTTTACTTGATTTTAGATTTTCCAAATACTTTAAGTTCCATTAGGTTAATTCAGATATTTCAAATAATTTTCAAATTTATTTGATTCAGATATTTCAAATAATTTGGTTATTCAAGGCATAATTCAACGGTAAATGATGAGGCTACCGGTCATGTTGGAGGCTATCAATGTAATTATTAAGTCATATCTTGTAATTTACATGGTAACAATTTCGAAGGATTTGAATTATTATTATTCTTGAATTAACCAAACATAACTATAAAATTGTGTCATAAAAAAATTGAAAATAAAAAGCTTATGTTTTTTATTGCAATAAAAAGCCGTTTCAGCTGCTCTATCTTTCTGAAAAGGATTGCGATTTTTCGAAGTATACATCACATCTATTCTACTAGATAAGTAATATATAATCATTTTCATCCATATATTTATCTAAGATATCAACCAAAAAAAGGAAAAGGGTGAACAAATAAATGATTTAATTTTTTGTTTTTATACCCTTCAAAATACGTAGACTTCTGCAATAGCAGGTATACTAAATTCAAGAGCGGAATCAGAAATAAAAATTGAGGGTCCAATAATAATAATAATTTTATTGAAGGGGTAAAAAAACATATTAAAGGAGTAAAAATAAAAAGTGAAAAGCATATGCATAGTTCCGACTACATTCTTTTATGTATTTAAATGCAAGTAGTGAAACTGATCTTATTTAACGTCTCGTTTATTTAATTATGTAAAGTGAATTAACCTATAATTCATAAGTTTAATTTATAAATCTAAAAATAGAAATTGAATACTTTATCTCACGAAATCTCATTTATAAAACAATCCCACAATTTTTTTTATGGTATATATTCCTAATCCCACGAAGGCTATTTACAGCATGATCCAAACCTTGAAACGGCTTTTAAAATTTAAATTTAATATTTTAGAGTAGTGTTTGTGTGCACCAAGTGTATGGGTCATGATCCATGCAACTGGACACACGGGTCGGGTTGGGTCCGGTTTGACCAGGATCCGCGCCCTTTTTTTTTTATAATTTATGTCATAACCTTTATGTTGTAATAATATAACCTTTATGTTGTAACAGTGTAACCTTTATGTACAGATTTCATAACTTTTTCACTGCATAACTTATACTTTTTTTCATTATAAAAATTCATGTAATATAGCCAAAACCTTTATGTTGTAATAGTATAACTTTTAAATCGTAATAGTATAACCTTTATATACAGATTTCATAACATTTTCAATAAATAACTTATAGTTTTTTCACTATAAAAATTCAATATAGCCGAAACCTTTATGTTGTAATACTATAACCTTTATGTACAAATTTCATAACCTTTTCAGTAAATAACTTAGATTTTTTTCACTACTCAACACTGCAAAAGGTTATGTGCATATAACTAAAATGTTAAGTTCGCTCAACTAAAAGGTTAAGTTCGCTAAACTAAAAGGTTATGTCAATATACAGCAGAACTAGAATTTGAGTTAGGGTTTGGACTAGAGTTTGGGCGCGTGGGGACGCGTGAGGCGCGCGTGGGGGCGCGTGAAAGGTTGTTTCGGGTCGGGTTGACTCGGGTGCACGGATCTAGGATCCGTGCACCTGGTGTATAGAAACAATTGTGAATATTTTAATATACAAATTCTAATTAAGTGTTAGAAATAGAGGTAGTATTTACTTAATTAATTATTTTATGGATTAAGGTCTCTTATCATCATCACTGATCATATTACTCGAGAGTTGGTAAAATTGACTCCCATCACCTAACTACATATTGCGAATTGCAATTTATTTATTTGAATTTGTAACATGGTTATTTATTTGAATGTGTAACATGGTCACTCATAAAAGGCAGAATAACTCATATAAACGAACCAACATAATGAGCAACCTTATTTGTATTTATTACCATTTTTTTATTTTTGATTACTAGATATCTAACTAGCTTATTCCATTTATCTAAGATTTATCTACCAAACCATATGGTTGCATGTGCCTTTCACCTAATAATCCACCTCAAATGGGCATTTTTCCTATTTAAATAAGTTGCTAAGTAATTATTAAAGGCACTAAAAAAAAAGTTGCTATTTTGTATGTCACCAATCAGTATGCCATTAACTAGAATGTATTTATGTGTGTATTCAAGATCAATATGCCTTCTCAATAAACACATAAATTAAAAGAAATAAAAATAAGTATTAATTTCCCTTTACTTTAAGTGCACAGTTTAATGTGAGAACTCTTGCATATAAATGTTTATACACAGATATTATCTCCCCTATTAAAAGAAATGATGTGTACTTAATATATGACTACAAGAATGGGACATAAAAAATTAGTCTCAAATGATAGAGATTATTATTTATATGCACCAGGTGCATAGATTCTAAAACTGTAGTATAATTGAATCAATTTAATTTGGGGTGTATTTCACGCGTTTACGTATCTAAACTGTAATTCAAATCTTAGTTTTACAGTTATATTAACCTAACATTTTCGTTTAACAAACCTAACATTTTAATTATATCTGCATAACCTTTTAATTATGATCACATAACCTTTTGCGGTGCTATAACAGATTTAAAATACCTTTCAAAACCTGGGTGTGGATTTGGGTTAAACCAAACCTGACCTGACCCGCACGTCTAAATGCATGAATCATGATTCATACATTTGGTTCACACAAACACTACTCAACGATAGAAGATTAGATATTCTGAGTTTTAAAACTTCTGCAAATATCAAAGAAATTATCAAAGAAGTTAGGTTGTAGCGACCTTTGTTTTACAAACTCTATTAAGTTACCATAAACTCTACTAATTTTATTTTATTTTGTCAAAAACATATTAATTTTAGGGTGGGACTATCTGCACCCTTTTTTTCCAAACATACCCCAATTTTAAATGCACCCCAATTAAAATATTTATAATTTACAAAAATTCTAAACACATCCCAACTCATTCCAATTTTACCCTAACACCCTCTCAAACATTTCGTCGCCCCCTCCATTTCCCCCTCCTCCTCCAACCAAACTCTCTCCTCCTCTCTCAATCTGCTCCCCCTCTACCTTTCTCTTTCATTTTCTTTACTTCCAATTTCAGTTTAGTAATCTGAAGGAGTTTTATCTTTTTTTCTCTTTTAATCCTTGAGAAATAAGTCACAAGGGAGAATGAAAATCTTATGAAAAAATTGAAAACTAAAAATTTCCGAAAACCTCATTCGATCCTGATTGATCGAACATGAAATTGTATGTTCGATCTTTAAAAATCGAACGTAGAGAAGAAGATTCGATTCAAATATGTCGAACAGATTGGTTCGACTTTTTCGATCGAACAATAACTATTATGTTTGATTTGAATAAATCGAACAATGGTGCAATGTTCGATCTATGCAGATTGAACGAAGTGTTTTCGAGTTAAAATATGAAAGAAGTGGGGGAGGAGAAAGAAGATAGCAAGAGATGAATGAAGAAGATCTAAGAGGAAGAATAAAAAGAAGATAATTTTGGAGAACCTTAGGGTTAATGATTAAAAAAGAATGAAGAAGATGGGTTGGGAAGAAGAAGAAATATGATAAAGGTATTTTAGTATTTTACATTATAATTAATTTTCATTTATTTTATTGTAGGGTGTGTTTAGAAGAGGGTGTGGTGTTGATAGTCCCACCCTTAATTTTAGGACCCGGCTATACACCCCGAACCCTTCTAAACACACCCCATCAACAAAATGAAAAAGGAAATAAAATATGTAATGTCAAAAATGCCCTTACACATTTAACAAAATAAAAAATAAAAATAAAAAGAATTAACCAAAACACACCCCCTAATTTGTCATTGCTAAACACACCCCACTCATCTTCTTCCTCACCAACTTGAATTTCTAACCAAAACCCTACCCAAAATCCTACTCAAATTTGTTCAAAAAATATCATGGATGAAGTTTGAGTACGGAAAATGGACAATATAAGTCATTTAACATAGTTTCACCGATTTATTTTTTAGTATGGTTGGAAAAAAAAATCGCGCAGTTCCCGATCGGCCAATACAGACCGAACAATGTGAAGTGTGTTTGACCTGTATTGGCTGAACATGTAATGCAATGTTCGTTCAGCATTGGACGAACATCCTTCATGGTGTTCGACCTATGGTCGAATCTTTTGTGTATGTTCGGCCTATGGTTGAACACTCTCAAGTGTGTTCATCCAATGGTGGAAGAACAAGCTCGTTTTCCCAATGGTGTTCGCCCAATATGTTCGACCAGGGCCAGACGAATATTGCACTACATGTTCGGCCAATACAGGTCGAACACACTTCACATTGTTCGACCTGTATTGGCCGATCGGGAACTGCACGATTTTTTTTTTCCAATCATACTAAAAAATAAATTGGTGAAACTATGTTAAATGACTTATATTGTACATTTTCCGTGCTCTATCTTGATCCATATATGATATTTTTTGAACAAATTTGAGTAGGATTTTGGATAGGGTTTTGGTTAGAAATTCAAGTTGGTGAGGAAGAAGATGAGTGGGGTGTGTTTAGCAATGATAAATTAGGGGGTGTGTTTTGGTTAATTCTTTTTATTTTATTTTTTATTATGTTAAATATGTATAGGCATTTTTGACATTACATATTTTATTTCATTTTTCATTTTGTTGATGGGGTGTGTTTAGAAGGACTCGGGGTGTGTATAGTCGTACCCTTAATTTTATTCTACTGGATTAACCCAAGTGGTCTAATAGGTTGGGCTAAACCCAATATATGATGGGCCCAACCCTATTTCCCAATCCAATGACATATAGTTCAATTTTAGCATGGTAGGATGGGTTGGACTTAATTGGTTACCCTCCAAGTGGTCTCGAAACCAATAATTCGTTTTGGTTGATGTTCAGTTTTATATTTTTTTCATTTTGATTCGATTCTTGAAAAAAATTAAAATTCGGTTTGGATCGGTTCGATCTTATCTTAAGGCCTATTGCTCCTCTCCTCAAGAAAAACCAAAATCTTAAGTCAGTTTTTAGGATCTAGTTCAATTGAGGCTCCAATCAAACAAAATCCGAATGAAAATCAAAGAAACCTCAATTTCTTAACCAATTTTCCACATACATTTTGAAAATTGATTGAGAGGTTTTATACTCATAATCAGATCTAGTTTGTGTCAGTGACTATAAGAAAGGAGGGAGAAGATGCGCATGATGCAGAAGTTTCGATTCCAAATCAGTAATTAATTGGAGCCCGAAATGTCTGATAATGTATTGAATGTTAAAAAACTAAAGATGGTGACTTGTGGTGATAAACTCAAAAGACCACGTTGTAAATTGAAAAAAAAATATATGGAGATATTTTATGGTTATATGGTTGAAATTAGAATTCTAAAAGAAAAGCAAATTAAAAGTATTACAAAATGGAACATAATGTGCCTACTGATTAAAGTAGAAATTATTTCCTTTATATATTGCTCACTAAAATTCAAGAATCAAACCTAACAATGGACAATATAAAGGGTATGAAAGGAAGTTAAAACAAAATGTAACCACATGCATAAAGTGAAGACACAAAAGAGCATGTGCTGTGCTTCAACTCTATTAGGGCACTAACAACTAATTCATCTGATCAATCATTTGAGCCCATGTAAGAAGCAACTATATAAGTCTCTCTCTCATATTCTTTTTATCTTTTTGCCCTCTTGATATGTAACATGATATCTAATTATTGAAACATGAAAACTATAAACATGCAATATTCTTAGTTGCTAGGGTCATAGCATTCATGATTAGTTTTTAGAACTTCATCCAATTATCAATAATGTGCTAAATAAAATCATGACTCTCGAGATGAAGGATTGAGTTTATTTAGTGGCTTTTTTTAATTTTCTAAGCTTGAAATAGTGCATGATTTGGTAGAAATCAGCTCAAATATAGAAGTATATATATATATATATCATATTCATTTCAATTTAAATAACTTCCTTTAGAAATTCTTGAAACAAAACTTATGAGTACACTATAAAATACAAATTTAATTAGGGTTTCCTTTCATATATATGGGTTCGAAGAATAGTAATAGATAAGCTCATTCGTTTGGTGTTATCTTACTTATATATGATAATGTTATTCTATATCATATGTGTAATATTGAATTGAAACGATATTTGAAATATGAAATATGAATATTCTTTTGTGATAAAAAGTTCGGACTATATTTTGTGCAAAATTTTAATGATGATATACCTTCATTAATATATCTTTAAAGAACATGCATAGTTTTTTCCCTAATAAAGGTAACAATCAATTAGCTTTATAGTTTAATGCTTGTAATTGGTCATGTGATGCTATAGTATTGGAGCAGCTTTTGTACAGTCTAATTAACTTTGTCATTTTTGTTAAAAAAAATAAAAGAACAAATACAAAATAATTTATATCAAATGTCTCCCAAGATAAACAAAAAATTCATTTTTACAAATCAATATTTATTTAAACTATGAGTTGTTTCATAAAATTATATACGTAACATAATTTTAAAAGGTTCTTACGCAAAAAAAAGAAAAAAGAAAAAAGGGAGTAAAAATAATAGAAACACTATTTTTTGTTTGTCCTTATTCATTGCCCTTTTAATGAAAGGAGTATAGTATGATGGATGTGTAGTAGGGGTTAGATAGACATACTATATATAAATTCGGGATAAATTTCATAATAAAATTTAATTTATTATTTAATTTTCAATTTTAGATTTAAATTTTAAATTTTTTTACATAAAAGACTCAATTTTATTTATTTTTTCAATTTAAAACTTAAAAATTAAATTGAGTTTTCAAACGAAGACAATTTTTTTTATAAATTTATTTATATTTTAATATGTATTTATATTTTAGAGAAATTAAGATAAATTAGTGCAATTTTGGAATGATTTTCATTCAATTTGTATTAATTTAATTATATAAAAAAGAAACAAACAAACAAAGAAAAATATAATTAATTCAATTCATAAAATATAACTTATATTAAATTGATTAATATTAAAATAGATTTTTTATACTTGTACTCATAAAATTAAAAAATAAAAGAATTTTAATTTTATGCATTGCATTAATTATATATATATATATATATATATATATATATATATATAAGTTAATACAAGTTGGATGTGAAGATCGTTCTAAAATTGTACTAACTTGTTTTAATATATCTAAAATATAAATATATATTAAAATATAAATAAATCTATAAGTATAAATAAAAAGAAAATAAGTTTTATTTTGAATTGAAGAGTTAATCTAATCTTCAAATTTTAAATTGAGAAAAAAAAATGTTAAATTGAATCCCTTATTGATAAGTTTTAAATTTTAAATTTAGAATTGAAAACTAATATATAAATTAGATTTTATTATAAAATTTATCTTATAGATTCGACAGGTCGCTCACATGTATAGCATTTAAATAATATGGGAAGTGATTTAAATTATTTATTTAAAATGTAGTGTTGTGATTTTAAGTCATTAAAATATGTCCATGATCTGTACATAATAATTTTGGTCAGAAACACACACATATACAGATATATAAAAGCAATCAAAAGCTATTATTATATTATTAAGATTAATTATTATTATTATATTATTAAGACCTATGTTTACATTTTTCAAATCAAACTTGGAAAAAGAGTGTATTGACATGTAATTAATGCTTAGTCACAAATCCTTATAAAAAATTTCCTCCTAATTTCATCTTTACTAATATGCAAAATAATTATGACGAGGATCTATTCTAATTTTCTAATTCACTTATAATATTTAATCAGAGTTAGAATTCCAAGTTGTATATTACCAATTTAAATTTCTTTAATTAATCAAACATCGATTAATGAGTCAGATTGATTGAACCCTGACCAACTTGATTTCCACCTAAGAGTTGTTATATGTTCTGTTTATTATTTTTTTCATTTTTATTGTCTATTCCTCAGCCCTCATTCTCTGTAGTGACACACTACCTAAGTTTCCAAATGGAACCCTATAATGCTAACAACTAATTATTAATTAATGGTTTCACATGTCCCAATTGTTCGTGATTACACATATATATACACACACTATTTTTAAATCAACACTTGAAGATCAATTCAAATTAAAAAAATAAATAATATAAATATTTTATATATAGTACTTTTATATTAAAATTTTAATTATAATGAAATTTTATAAAACTTTGAATTAGCTAAAATTATAATATAAAATTATTTAAATATAAAAATTCTAAATTACTATTATAACCTTAAATAATAATTTTTGATAGGAAGATATTTGGCAATTCATATTTTATAAAAAGCATCCACACTTTTATATAAGTAATATAATATATATATATATATATATATATATATATAAATAAGATTTTGGATGATATGGTTTACCCATTTATAACTCTCATTCTGTTTAATTAATTGGCCTTGTCATTATGTAATTATCCAACGTTCCAAACCAATTTAGATTACATGTTGTTAAATGTTATTTTATCTTATATTTTATGTATTACATCATGTATATTTAAGGTTCTCTCAAGGGAAATACGTTCAATATTGTGTTTTATTGCATGAAGACATATCGAGTATATAACTTAAATGACATTAATACATGTGGTATGTATTAATACAACACAATATGAGATGATTTATTATTTTGTAATAAACGATCTAATTTTTTTTCATAGCTCGAATCACTTGTTAATTATGTACGTAAAATAGTAGTTCATCTAGTGTTTTGTCATGTTAGTATGCACTATGCATATATAATTATATTAATGATGTGCATCATTATTAATACACAAATTCTCATATACACTAGGTGCATGAATTTAAGATTCAAGCAATTCGGGTCAATTCGATATGAATTCGTGAGTTTCTTTTTTCTTTTCTTTTTTTATTTCATATGTAGTCTTTTATATTATAAATGTGTCTTTTATGTTGAATTGTTGTGACTTTTATGTACAAATATTGTGACTTTTATGAACTGTAACTTAGAAAAAATATGAAGAATTTCAACAAAATTTTGTACTTATAGACCTTTATGTATATTCGTATGACTTTCATGTACAAATATTAGCTTAAAGATATGGATATTTGTACGTAAAGGTCACATGAATATACATAAAGATTACATTAATATCACATAAAGATAGCAATGTATAAAATTTGCTGAATTTTTTTTTTCTAAATTACATTACATAAAGGTCACACTGATACAATATAAAAATCACACCAATATAATATAAAAGTTGAAACACGTGAATTTAAATCAACCCGAATCGACCCGCATTACATGTACACCAATTACATAGCAGACTCACGCATATTAATATGGTATTTGTTGGTTATTTGGTTTTTCCCAAATCAAACAAAAGCAAAAACCCATTAAATATTATAATATTTTATTTAACTTTATTTATTATTTATCCATTTAGTTAAAAGAGTTGTTCCATTTTTTCTTATTAATTTCTCTATCTTTAAAAGAATATTCAAATCTATGTGTAATTCACATGCAATTTTGACATATTGGTGCTTCTAACTTGACTTAAATTTGTAATATTTCGTAAGTTATAATTCAAAATTATCATCTCACAAAATTATTGTCCATAATTGTCAAACATTATCATGACTCATATAACTAAGTGGTATCTAACATTTATAAACATACATATTATGATAATCAGATTTCGAACTCAATTTTTTTAAAATTTGTTATTTCCTTTATTCCACTCCACTCAAATTTATTAAAAGAAATAGTTAAACGTTGAAATTAAGTTAATGGGACAAATTGAATATTAACCTCTAACGTTTTTAAACAAATTAATAGTATTTCAAAAGAAGTCACATATACAATATGAAATAAGAAACAGTTATTTTGGATATTCAAAATAATTTCAACACGATTTTACTCAATACAAGTATTATTATTGACAAATTCTCCTGTGCATCTGGTGTACGGATCTTAAATCTGTACAATTCGGGTCGACTCGATTTGGATCCGCGATTTTTTTTTATTTTGAATTTTATATTTTAACTTTTACGTATAAATTCGGTGATCTTTATATATAAATGTTGTGAACTTTATGCATTGTAATTTAGAAAAAAAATGAAAAATTTCAGTAAAATTTATATATAAATACATTTATGTGATATTCATGTGGCGCTTATATATATTCATTTGATCTTTATATACAAATATTCATACATTTATGCAATATATAAAAGTATGAATATTTGTACCTCCTCCTGCAGCACGACCCCCTGCTCGTGTTCTCTATCAACTTCTTCCCCCTTCGAATCAACCTTGTTCTCAAGGTTGAAGTCCGAAAACTGATGCTGGAACTGAACCACACTCAGCCAAGTAGCCTCATTTTCTGACTGCCCCACATAAAAGTCATATGAATATACATAATGGTCATATATATATAACATAAAGGTATCCATGTATAAATTTTGCTAAAATTCTTCATTTTTTTCTTAGTTATTGAATATAAAGGCCACATAACTTATATATAAAAGTCACAAAATTTGTACATAAATATAACATAATTTATATATAAAGGTTTTGGTTTGAAAGCAAAAAAATAAAAAAAAATAAAGAAATACACGAATCAGGATTAACTGAAATCAATTCAAATTATATGTATACCAAATATACATGAGACACACTCATTATTATTCAAATTATATGTATACCAAATATAGATGAGACACACTCATTATTATTTGGTTATCAAATGATTATATAAATAACCCAGAAAAGAAAAACTGGAGAAAAAACGCATAAAAGAGTTTTTTTTTAAAAATATTTAAATAAAACAAACATATATAATTACAATTACAGAGAGGAAGAGAGAGAGATCAGTGTGGTCAAAGGAAAAACAGAAGAGAGACATGAGAAGTAATGAGTTGCTCCCATGATTATATCCCTGACAAAATCACATGTCCATGCAGACCCACCTATATTCCCCTTCCACATGCCCCACGGGCCCCACTCCTCTCCTCATTCATTCATCCATTTTTATATTTCTTTCTTTTTTTATTCATTTTGCCAACCTTTTTACTCCCCTATCCTAGTTTGATTTACACATGTGATGGACCATACTTCCTTTCAACTTCCAAACTTTTGTGGGTTGTCTTTATTTTCTTGTTTTATTCACATTCTGTTAAGGGAATTTGCATCTAGATATACCTATTCTTGCTGTTTGATTTTGGGTTGTGGGCTTTGTTTCTTTTTTCGCCTTAATTGTTGGAACAAAGTCCACAATCTTGAATTCTTGATCAATTTGAATGGTGTGATTTGCATTGATGAGGAGACATGGAGTAGGAGATTTGAATGTGGAGTTTGATGTTGAATAGAAGGGTGGGTGGAAATATATAATATAATTGGGTATTAAGAGAGTGTGTTGAGGTTGGTTGAAAGGGACTAAAGATGGCAGCAAAGCTATTGCATTCTTTGACAGATGATAATTTGGATTTGCAGAAGCAAATTGGATGTATGAATAGTATCTTTCAACTCTTTGATCGCCATCATATCCTCACCAAAAGGGGTATACCAATTTATCCTATTCTTTCACATTCTTAATTGTGAACTATAATATCCATGTCTTAGTTGCTTGTTATTATATTATTGTAGGAATTTCTGATTTCAATGGTGATGATACTCTGGAAAGAGAGTCAAGTAATACACACCTAAGATCTCCATCACTGGTACTTGTCTTAATCTCACATTTTCTATGTTAAGGTAATTGCTGTAGAAATCACGAACTTGGACTTGCAATTGGCTTTTGACTATTAGCAAATTTAACATGACTTTCAATGTCCCATGAATTCGTAATCAAATGGCAGATTTCAGACATTTTTTAACTCTGTAAATTCATGTTTCTAGGTGAATTAATATATGTTTATTACATGTAGTAGCATCAATTGAGAGTTTTCTTCATAATTTCTGAAAATTTGGTGATTTCTGAAATGCCCTAGAGCTGGCCGTTAGTTATGGTGTACGAGACCTTAAAAGTCATGTTAAAATTGCAATTTTATGAAAGTGCGTGATTTTTGCGGCAATTATCCCTTCTTTCTTGTATATGTAGCATTCTTTCCATCATTTTGAAATTCTGAAACTGCCTTTATATTTAAGATTGGGGTGATGTGATTGTCATTGTGATATCCATGAGGAGGAGGTGGTAGTGTTAGAATTTGGAGGTATGATTTTGTAGCCATTTTGTATTGCAGGAAAAGAGGTATTCACCAAGGAATAGTAATAATCAAGAAAAGCAAAGAATTTGTAGCGAATCGTTGTCTCGTTCATCGTCTTTCTCTTCTGTAGATTGCAATAGAGAACCTGCATCCTTTGACAGAATTATATTCCCCGAAACCCCTTCAGAGGACCCAACAATGAGCCTCCAAAATATGTCCCCTCAGTCCGGCAAACAAGGCCGGGATCTTCGTGATTTAGTGAAGGATTCCATGTACAGAGAGATTCAAGGCTTAGAGCCTGTCTTGAAGCATAGAAACAACCCTCTTGGAGTTGCTTCTAAACTTCAAGAACCACCTTGGTATAGTGATGAACCTAGAGCTCTTCTTAGATCATCATCCTACCACTCAAAAGATGGGTCTTCCTCGTTTTCAGTTCCTAGAGATGTTGCTCCTCGGTTTTCCTATGATGGAAGGGAAGCAGTGAACCGTGTACCGTTTGATCCAATGGATCATGTTTCCAAATCTACCCTCAAGCTTAAAGACCTCCCGAGACTCTCGTTGGATAGTAAGGCTGGTTCAATGAGGAGTCTTCATGCTGATTCCAAATCTATTCATGCAAGGCCTCCAAGTGTTGTGGCGAAGCTGATGGGGCTGGAAACACTGCCTGATTCCGTTTCATCCATTGACACTAACTCTGTTTCGACTAGGAGTTATCAAGAAAGAGATCCAAGTTTGGTTCAAGAATCGGGTTCCTCTAAGAAGTTGTGGAAGGAGCCTAGCTCACCATGTTGGAGAAGTCCCGATTCTTCAATGAAACCTATGACACGGTTCCCAATTGAGCCAGCACCATGGAAGCAGATTGATGGGAGAAGAAGCTCTCAGAAGCCCGTCTCTGTAGCTAAACGAGCTCAGATTCATTCTGTGTACAGTGAGATGGAGAAGAGATTGAAGGATCTTGAGTTCACACAATCTGGAAAGGACCTCAGAGCACTTAAGCAGATACTCGAAGCAATGCAGTCTAAGGGATTCTTGCAAACCGAAAAAGAAATCCCACGTTCGAATTTCATCTGTGACGACCAAACACGTTTGAGTTCATCAAGATCAGTTGATCGCCGAAAACCACATAGTGAACAAGCTGTTGCTTCCACAAAGAGGAAGCTGCCCATGATTGAGTCTCCAATTGTGATCATGAAACCAGCCAAAGTTTTCGATGGATTTGTCGATAACAGGAAGAGTTTAAGCAGTGGCAGAACAGCTAATGATCCGAGCTCAAAGTCCAGTCAATCAGCCAGAACTGTACGAACTGCACAGAGCTCAACAAGATCACAACAGACGGGCAAAGATGGCAATGGGAAGAGCTCAGGATCCATCAGCCCAAGAATGCAACAAAAGAAAGTCGAGCTGGAAAAAAGATGTCGTCCACCCACGCCTCCCGATTCAAGCAAGTGTAGAAGACAGACAAGCAAGCAACAAGGCGAGGCTCATTCTCCGGGTCGAAGACGAAGGCCTAAGCATCCCAACATTCAAGAAAACGACATTTCAGTACACTCGAATGCTTTAGTGGTCACTTTGGAAAAATCTTCTGGATATATGTTATCTGGTTTGGTAGAGAAGGTTCGTCATACTTTCTATATTGAATGAATGTTCAATTCATTTGGCAATTCATATGGTAACTTTGTCTAATGACTTATTGTAGAATTCTAGTCATGCATTGTGTGAAGAAGAATCGGCAGAGTTTGGCTCTGTTCCTCTTGAGTACTCGAGTCCCATATCAGTTCTTGACGACATGATTCATAAAGACGATTCACCTTCTCATGTGACATACACTAGAAAGTCCATTAAAGGTAACTCTTTATCTTTTACATACACAGTCTATAGATGATGATCATTTTTCTGTTTAATGTATAGTGTAAAAAGCTTTACTTCATTCAAATTTTGTGTGTATATATTTCTGCATTGCTTGAGATCATGTTCTTTTCACTTTTCAGTATCAATGATTAGAGATAGTCAAGCATGCTAGTGTGATTGAGATATAACTTCATTATTTGATCTATGCATACTACTTGTATACACACCACTTGAAGTCATGCATTCAAGAATTCATTCAGGTGGTGGATCAAGGGATTTGAAATTTAGGACATAGATTTCAAATTCATATCTATCCAAACAGCACCAATGTGTTTACGACTATGAATTTCAAATCATTTCTCAAATCCCTCAACCCAAACACAACCTAAAGTAGTAAGAGTGTTGTTGATGTTCGACCATTTGTTTTATTGTATGGTAGTATCGCTGGATAAATCGAGGGACTCGAATGCAAATTGTGGAAGTTCGACAGATACTTACATTTCCAACTCCAAAGAATCCGATTCCACGTCTAAAATGAACCAAAACAAACTTCAAAACATAGAGAAGTTAGTCGAGAAGCTCAGAAGGCTCAACTCGACCCACGATGAGGCACGTACGGACTACATCGCCTCACTGTGTGAGAACCCTGATCCAGATCACAGATATGTTTCCGAAATTCTATTGGCATCGGGACTCCTACTTAGAGAACTCGGCTCGAACCTCACAAACTTCAAGTTTCATCAATCCGGTCATCCGATCAACCCCGACCTGTTTCTAGTTTTGGAGCAAACAAAGTCGAGCACTCAACCTCAGACGGGAAAGATTCATAGGAAGCTCATTTTCGACACCGTTAATGAGATTCTTGCAAGAAAGTTGGCCTCAGGGGCCCTGTTTTCTGGACCCCGGTTGGGACCACTTAGACGATTGAATGCACAGAGGCTTTTGAGAGAATTGTGTTGTGAGATTGAACTACTTCGAGGTAAAAGCTCCTCTAAATGCAGCTCAAATGAAGAGGATGACGAGAGATGGAAAAACATCTTGTACGAGGATGTGATGCATCATTCATCGGAAAGGTGGATGAGTTTCGATGATGAAATATCGGGTGCTGTTCTTGACATCGAACGTTCGATGTTTAAAGATTTAGTTGATGAGATAGTGATTGGAGAGTCTGCTGGTTTGAAAACAAGGACAACAGCAGGTAGGCGTAGACTCTTCCTTGTATAAATTGTTTCTTCCTTAATTTGTGATTTGATTTGCATTACTTTTGATCAAATTGATTTGTTAAACTGCTTGCCTGCTTCGATTGTAGTAAGGATGTACATTCTTTTTAAGTGCATTTTATCATATTTAAGTGTATATTTATAGTCAATGACAGATACAGGATATGAAAAATGAGGATGCAATTAATTAATATTTAAATCTATGCAACTCAAAGCTTAAAAAAAAAAAGTTGAATCTTTTTTTTAGTTTTATTGGCTTCTTTTTGAAGATTTTATTACACAAATTCTATTATTTGATCTCTTTAAAAGAATTTCTTTTTAAATGCATTGATTTTCATTTTAAAGATATGGGAAAAAATTATTTGATCACAATAAATTATAAGATTAATTAAACAATTAGATAAATAATAAAGGGTAGAAACTCATGATATGGGCCAAAAGATACTATAAAATTTTATATCTAGCACAACTATAAAATAGATATTACCCAAAAAAAAAAGGATATTACACAACTAATTATATGTATTCATGGAGATTCGAAACCAAAGGACTGGTAAATTGACAGACAAACAAATTAGAAACATCAAAATGATGTTAAATTGTTGCATAATTTATTATATATGAGTGTGGCTCTGCCACTGCGTATAGTAGTTGACCCAATACATTATCGAACCGATCCGAATTGAACCATATGTATGGTGTGTAGTACATTGATTCGTACAATTTGTGTGGTTCGTGTACATGCTTCGTGTCGTATGAAACATGGTGGCGTGTGTATGTATATCAAATTTGTGTTATATGAAGATCGATATCGAGGGTATTTTAGTCAATTTATCTATAAAAATCTTATTGTTATGTTTTGGTTAGGTTTTTTTTTTTTTCTTATCCTATTTGACTAGTTTTGTGATTGTCCGTAAAAAATATCTCAAACATTAGTATTATATTTTACAAATGTACTTATAAAATGTCTATAAAAATGTCAAACATTAATTAATATATTTTACGATGTAGTACTCATGAGTATTGTGATGAGCTTGTTCACAAGATAATAAGTCGAAAATTATCAAATTGAGTTTGTTTGTTTATTTTAACGAACCATAATAAATGATTTCGGACAAACTTTTACCGAATTGAACTCTAAGTTGTTTATAAACCTACATGAAAATATCCAAGAAAACGATTCTTTTAGTTTATGGAAATTACTTAGTATAAAGTGACTCAAATTGCAGCAACTGAAAATCAATTTTATATAGACCTTCAAAATTTGGGACTATATTATAATTAAAAAAATACAAAAATAAGAAAATTCCACTTTTACTCTTTAATAATTTTGAAAAAAGTTGAAAGACCATTCCCTGCCCCTCTGCCCTCCCGTGGCTCCTATCTCTTTCCTCTTAACCTTTTTTTCTTTCATCTATTCAACATCTTCTTTGGGTATTTGAGAAATGAAACAATGATAAAAGAAATTTATTAACTAAATATGTGAAAATTGTATACAAATCATGTAAAAAAGCAAAGGAATTGATGAAGGCGAACAACTTTGTTCGATCTCGGTAGATCGAACACACAATTCGACATCAATAGTCGAACATCTTATAATATGTTTGACTATCAGTGTCACCGAACACATCACTGTATGTTTGGCCTACCATGGTCAAATGAGGTTGTTCAGTTGATAGACTTTTTTGTGTTTTGTACACGATTTTCGCACGATGTTTACATAATTAGTTACTTGTAAAATAATTTTTATTATGTCTTTGTGTTATTCCTAAAGAGTTGGTTTTTTATGTAGCAGTCACATGAATCTAGATCCATACAATCAGGTTTCAAACCAAATCACTCAAATCCTTATGTTTCATTTGAACCACTCAAATCCTTGCGTGTTGATTTACATTTAATGTTTCATTTTATTCTGTTTTGAGAGTTGTTCATCACAGTGTCATAGTCTTGATGTTCTTGGTATTTTTGGTGAATTTTGGAATAAATTCTCTAAAGATAATCTATTCTTGATAAAAAATTTGACAATATCAACATATATTTTTAGAGAAAATGGCCCGAAATACCCTATTTGTGCCTCTAATATCCCCACTTTTAAATTAATGCCCTGAATACCCTATTCCTTATATTAATGTCTCAATCTACCCTTTTTTTTTTAAACAGGACCGAGTACTGACACATCTCATTGACTTGTATTTGGTGTATTTTTTTTTAATGAAATGACTTGTATAATGTATTTTTTTTAATTAAATGACTTGTATTACTAATTAAACGAATACTCACATGAAATAATAAATTATTTATTAGTAATAATTTTAAATTTGCATCTAATTATTTATAATTTTAAATAATTAGTAACATTATATAAATTATATAATAATTTATAATAATTAGTAACATTATATGAATTGAAGGAACGGCAATTTTTTATAATATTTAGGGGGTGCACGGCATTTTTTTTCAATAATTGCCGTGCCCCCTTTATTTTTTCAAAAAATTTTGTAAAATTTTCTTTAGTGTTATAATTAGTGAAAAGCTAGTTTTTTTTTTTTGATTTTACTTATTTTGCTAATTACATCTTATATTATTTAATACATTATATTGAAATCAAAAATAATAATAAGACTTATAAAATATTGGCACTAATATATATTGAAGGAACGGCAATTTTGTAATATATTTAGGGGGTGCACGACAATTTTTTCAATAATTGCCGTGCCCCCCTATATTTTTTCAAAAAACTTGTAAAATTTTCTTTAGTGTTATAATTAGTGAAAAGATTATTCAAAAGCTAATTTTGAAATTTGCATTGTAATTATTCATAATTTTAAATGATTAGTATTAATTGCCGTTCCTTCAATATATATTAGTGCCAATATTTTATAAGTCTTATTATTATTTTTGATTTCAATATAATGTATTAAATAATATAAGATGTAATTAGCAAAATAAGTAAAATCAAAAAAAAAAATTAGCTTTTCACTAATTATAACACTAAAGAAAATTTTACAAAATTTTTTGAAAAAATAAAGGGGGCACGGCAATTATTGAAAAAAAATGCCGTGCACCCCCTAAATATTATAAAAAATTGCCGTTCCTTCAATTCATATAATGTTACTAATTATTATAAATTATTATATAATTTATATAATGTTACTAATTATTTAAAATTATAAATAATTAGATGCAAATTTAAAATTATTACTAATAAATAATTTATTATTTCATGTAAGTATTTGTTTAATTAGTAATACAAGTCATTTAATTAAAAAAAATACATTATACAAGTCATTTCATTAAAAAAAATACACCAAATACAAGTCAATGAGATGTGTAGTACTCGGTCCTGTTTTAAAAAAAAAAGGGTAGATTGAGACATTAATATAAGGAATATGGTATTCAGGGCATTAATTTAAAAGTGGGGATATTAGAGGCACAAATAGGGTATTTCGGGCCATTTTCTCTAAAAATATATGTTGATATTGTCAAATTTTTTATCAAGAATAGATTATCTTTAGAGAATTTATTCCAAAATTCACCAAAAATACCAAGAACATCAAGACTATGACACTGTGATGAACAACTCTCAAAACAGAATAAAATGAAACATTAAATGTAAATCAACACGCAAGGATTTGAGTGGTTCAAATGAAACATAAGGATTTGAGTGATTTGGTTTGAAACCTGATTGTATGGATCTAGATTCATGTGACTGCTACATAAAAAACCAACTCTTTAGGAATAACACAAAGACATAATAAAAATTATTTTACAAGTAACTAATTATGTAAACATCGTGCGAAAATCGTGTACAAAACACAAAAAAGTCTATCAACTGAACAACCTCATTTGACCATGGTAGGCCAAACATACAGTGATGTGTTCGGTGACACTGATAGTCAAACATATTATAAGATGTTCGACTATTGATGTCGAATTGTGTGTTCGATCTACCGAGATCGAACAAAGTTGTTCGCCTTCATCAATTCCTTTGCTTTTTTACATGATTTGTATACAATTTTCACATATTTAGTTAATAAATTTCTTTTATCATTGTTTCATTTCTCAAATACCCAAAGAAGATGTTGAATAGATGAAAGAAAAAAAGGTTAAGAGGAATAGAGATAGGAGCCACGGGAGGGCAGAGGGGCAGGGAATGGTCTTTCAACTTTTTTCAAAATTATTAAAGAGTAAAAGTGGAATTTTCTTATTTTTGTATTTTTTTAATTATAATATAGTCCCAAATTTTGAAGGTCTATATAAAATTGATTTTCAGTTGCTGCAATTTGAGTCACTTTATACTAAGTAATTTCCATAAACTAAAAGAATCGTTTTCTTGGATATTTTCATGTAGGTTTATAAACAACTTAGAGTTCAATTCGGTAAAAGTTTGTCCGAAATCATTTATTATGGTTCGTTAAAATAAACAAACAAACTCAATTTGATAATTTTCGACTTATTATCTTGTGAACAAGCTCATCACAATACTCATGAGTACTACATCGTAAAATATATTAATTAATGTTTGACATTTTTATAGACATTTTATAAGTACATTTGTAAAATATAATACTAATGTTTGAGATATTTTTTACGGACAATCACAAAACTAGTCAAATAGGATAAGAAAAAAAAAAAAACCTAACCAAAACATAACAATAAGATTTTTATAGATAAATTGACTAAAATACCCTCGATATCGATCTTCATATAACACAAATTTGATATACATACACACGCCACCATGTTTCATACGACACGAAGCATGTACACGAACCACACAAATTGTACGAATCAATGTACTACACACCATACATATGGTTCAATTCGGATCGGTTCGATAATGTATTGGGTCAACTACTATACGCAGTGGCAGAGCCACACTCATATATAATAAATTATGCAACAATTTAACATCATTTTGATGTTTCTAATTTGTTTGTCTGTCAATTTACCAGTCCTTTGGTTTCGAATCTCCATGAATACATATAATTAGTTGTGTAATATCCTTTTTTTTTTGGGTAATATCTATTTTATAGTTGTGCTAGATATAAAATTTTATAGTATCTTTTGGCCCATATCATGAGTTTCTACCCTTTATTATTTATCTAATTGTTTAATTAATCTTATAATTTATTGTGATCAAATAATTTTTTCCCATATCTTTAAAATGAAAATCAATGCATTTAAAAAGAAATTCTTTTAAAGAGATCAAATAATAGAATTTGTGTAATAAAATCTTCAAAAAGAAGCCAATAAAACTAAAAAAAAGATTCAACTTTTTTTTTTTAAGCTTTGAGTTGCATAGATTTAAATATTAATTAATTGCATCCTCATTTTTCATATCCTGTATCTGTCATTGACTATAAATATACACTTAAATATGATAAAATGCACTTAAAAAGAATGTACATCCTTACTACAATCGAAGCAGGCAAGCAGTTTAACAAATCAATTTGATCAAAAGTAATGCAAATCAAATCACAAATTAAGGAAGAAACAATTTATACAAGGAAGAGTCTACGCCTACCTGCTGTTGTCCTTGTTTTCAAACCAGCAGACTCTCCAATCACTATCTCATCAACTAAATCTTTAAACATCGAACGTTCGATGTCAAGAACAGCACCCGATATTTCATCATCGAAACTCATCCACCTTTCCGATGAATGATGCATCACATCCTCGTACAAGATGTTTTTCCATCTCTCGTCATCCTCTTCATTTGAGCTGCATTTAGAGGAGCTTTTACCTCGAAGTAGTTCAATCTCACAACACAATTCTCTCAAAAGCCTCTGTGCATTCAATCGTCTAAGTGGTCCCAACCGGGGTCCAGAAAACAGGGCCCCTGAGGCCAACTTTCTTGCAAGAATCTCATTAACGGTGTCGAAAATGAGCTTCCTATGAATCTTTCCCGTCTGAGGTTGAGTGCTCGACTTTGTTTGCTCCAAAACTAGAAACAGGTCGGGGTTGATCGGATGACCGGATTGATGAAACTTGAAGTTTGTGAGGTTCGAGCCGAGTTCTCTAAGTAGGAGTCCCGATGCCAATAGAATTTCGGAAACATATCTGTGATCTGGATCAGGGTTCTCACACAGTGAGGCGATGTAGTCCGTACGTGCCTCATCGTGGGTCGAGTTGAGCCTTCTGAGCTTCTCGACTAACTTCTCTATGTTTTGAAGTTTGTTTTGGTTCATTTTAGACGTGGAATCGGATTCTTTGGAGTTGGAAATGTAAGTATCTGTCGAACTTCCACAATTTGCATTCGAGTCCCTCGATTTATCCAGCGATACTACCATACAATAAAACAAATGGTCGAACATCAACAACACTCTTACTACTTTAGGTTGTGTTTGGGTTGAGGGATTTGAGAAATGATTTGAAATTCATAGTCGTAAACACATTGGTGCTGTTTGGATAGATATGAATTTGAAATCTATGTCCTAAATTTCAAATCCCTTGATCCACCACCTGAATGAATTCTTGAATGCATGACTTCAAGTGGTGTGTATACAAGTAGTATGCATAGATCAAATAATGAAGTTATATCTCAATCACACTAGCATGCTTGACTATCTCTAATCATTGATACTGAAAAGTGAAAAGAACATGATCTCAAGCAATGCAGAAATATATACACACAAAATTTGAATGAAGTAAAGCTTTTTACACTATACATTAAACAGAAAAATGATCATCATCTATAGACTGTGTATGTAAAAGATAAAGAGTTACCTTTAATGGACTTTCTAGTGTATGTCACATGAGAAGGTGAATCGTCTTTATGAATCATGTCGTCAAGAACTGATATGGGACTCGAGTACTCAAGAGGAACAGAGCCAAACTCTGCCGATTCTTCTTCACACAATGCATGACTAGAATTCTACAATAAGTCATTAGACAAAGTTACCATATGAATTGCCAAATGAATTGAACATTCATTCAATATAGAAAGTATGACGAACCTTCTCTACCAAACCAGATAACATATATCCAGAAGATTTTTCCAAAGTGACCACTAAAGCATTCGAGTGTACTGAAATGTCGTTTTCTTGAATGTTGGGATGCTTAGGCCTTCGTCTTCGACCCGGAGAATGAGCCTCGCCTTGTTGCTTGCTTGTCTGTCTTCTACACTTGCTTGAATCGGGAGGCGTGGGTGGACGACATCTTTTTTCCAGCTCGACTTTCTTTTGTTGCATTCTTGGGCTGATGGATCCTGAGCTCTTCCCATTGCCATCTTTGCCCGTCTGTTGTGATCTTGTTGAGCTCTGTGCAGTTCGTACAGTTCTGGCTGATTGACTGGACTTTGAGCTCGGATCATTAGCTGTTCTGCCACTGCTTAAACTCTTCCTGTTATCGACAAATCCATCGAAAACTTTGGCTGGTTTCATGATCACAATTGGAGACTCAATCATGGGCAGCTTCCTCTTTGTGGAAGCAACAGCTTGTTCACTATGTGGTTTTCGGCGATCAACTGATCTTGATGAACTCAAACGTGTTTGGTCGTCACAGATGAAATTCGAACGTGGGATTTCTTTTTCGGTTTGCAAGAATCCCTTAGACTGCATTGCTTCGAGTATCTGCTTAAGTGCTCTGAGGTCCTTTCCAGATTGTGTGAACTCAAGATCCTTCAATCTCTTCTCCATCTCACTGTACACAGAATGAATCTGAGCTCGTTTAGCTACAGAGACGGGCTTCTGAGAGCTTCTTCTCCCATCAATCTGCTTCCATGGTGCTGGCTCAATTGGGAACCGTGTCATAGGTTTCATTGAAGAATCGGGACTTCTCCAACATGGTGAGCTAGGCTCCTTCCACAACTTCTTAGAGGAACCCGATTCTTGAACCAAACTTGGATCTCTTTCTTGATAACTCCTAGTCGAAACAGAGTTAGTGTCAATGGATGAAACGGAATCAGGCAGTGTTTCCAGCCCCATCAGCTTCGCCACAACACTTGGAGGCCTTGCATGAATAGATTTGGAATCAGCATGAAGACTCCTCATTGAACCAGCCTTACTATCCAACGAGAGTCTCGGGAGGTCTTTAAGCTTGAGGGTAGATTTGGAAACATGATCCATTGGATCAAACGGTACACGGTTCACTGCTTCCCTTCCATCATAGGAAAACCGAGGAGCAACATCTCTAGGAACTGAAAACGAGGAAGACCCATCTTTTGAGTGGTAGGATGATGATCTAAGAAGAGCTCTAGGTTCATCACTATACCAAGGTGGTTCTTGAAGTTTAGAAGCAACTCCAAGAGGGTTGTTTCTATGCTTCAAGACAGGCTCTAAGCCTTGAATCTCTCTGTACATGGAATCCTTCACTAAATCACGAAGATCCCGGCCTTGTTTGCCGGACTGAGGGGACATATTTTGGAGGCTCATTGTTGGGTCCTCTGAAGGGGTTTCGGGGAATATAATTCTGTCAAAGGATGCAGGTTCTCTATTGCAATCTACAGAAGAGAAAGACGATGAACGAGACAACGATTCGCTACAAATTCTTTGCTTTTCTTGATTATTACTATTCCTTGGTGAATACCTCTTTTCCTGCAATACAAAATGGCTACAAAATCATACCTCCAAATTCTAACACTACCACCTCCTCCTCATGGATATCACAATGACAATCACATCACCCCAATCTTAAATATAAAGGCAGTTTCAGAATTTCAAAATGATGGAAAGAATGCTACATATACAAGAAAGAAGGGATAATTGCCGCAAAAATCACGCACTTTCATAAAATTGCAATTTTAACATGACTTTTAAGGTCTCGTACACCATAACTAACGGCCAGCTCTAGGGCATTTCAGAAATCACCAAATTTTCAGAAATTATGAAGAAAACTCTCAATTGATGCTACTACATGTAATAAACATATATTAATTCACCTAGAAACATGAATTTACAGAGTTAAAAAATGTCTGAAATCTGCCATTTGATTACGAATTCATGGGACATTGAAAGTCATGTTAAATTTGCTAATAGTCAAAAGCCAATTGCAAGTCCAAGTTCGTGATTTCTACAGCAATTACCTTAACATAGAAAATGTGAGATTAAGACAAGTACCAGTGATGGAGATCTTAGGTGTGTATTACTTGACTCTCTTTCCAGAGTATCATCACCATTGAAATCAGAAATTCCTACAATAATATAATAACAAGCAACTAAGACATGGATATTATAGTTCACAATTAAGAATGTGAAAGAATAGGATAAATTGGTATACCCCTTTTGGTGAGGATATGATGGCGATCAAAGAGTTGAAAGATACTATTCATACATCCAATTTGCTTCTGCAAATCCAAATTATCATCTGTCAAAGAATGCAATAGCTTTGCTGCCATCTTTAGTCCCTTTCAACCAACCTCAACACACTCTCTTAATACCCAATTATATTATATATTTCCACCCACCCTTCTATTCAACATCAAACTCCACATTCAAATCTCCTACTCCATGTCTCCTCATCAATGCAAATCACACCATTCAAATTGATCAAGAATTCAAGATTGTGGACTTTGTTCCAACAATTAAGGCGAAAAAAGAAACAAAGCCCACAACCCAAAATCAAACAGCAAGAATAGGTATATCTAGATGCAAATTCCCTTAACAGAATGTGAATAAAACAAGAAAATAAAGACAACCCACAAAAGTTTGGAAGTTGAAAGGAAGTATGGTCCATCACATGTGTAAATCAAACTAGGATAGGGGAGTAAAAAGGTTGGCAAAATGAATAAAAAAAGAAAGAAATATAAAAATGGATGAATGAATGAGGAGAGGAGTGGGGCCCGTGGGGCATGTGGAAGGGGAATATAGGTGGGTCTGCATGGACATGTGATTTTGTCAGGGATATAATCATGGGAGCAACTCATTACTTCTCATGTCTCTCTTCTGTTTTTCCTTTGACCACACTGATCTCTCTCTCTTCCTCTCTGTAATTGTAATTATATATGTTTGTTTTATTTAAATATTTTTAAAAAAAAACTCTTTTATGCGTTTTTTCTCCAGTTTTTCTTTTCTGGGTTATTTATATAATCATTTGATAACCAAATAATAATGAGTGTGTCTCATCTATATTTGGTATACATATAATTTGAATAATAATGAGTGTGTCTCATGTATATTTGGTATACATATAATTTGAATTGATTTCAGTTAATCCTGATTCGTGTATTTCTTTATTTTTTTTTATTTTTTTGCTTTCAAACCAAAACCTTTATATATAAATTATGTTATATTTATGTACAAATTTTGTGACTTTTATATATAAGTTATGTGGCCTTTATATTCAATAACTAAGAAAAAAATGAAGAATTTTAGCAAAATTTATACATGGATACCTTTATGTTATATATATATGACCATTATGTATATTCATATGACTTTTATGTGGGGCAGTCAGAAAATGAGGCTACTTGGCTGAGTGTGGTTCAGTTCCAGCATCAGTTTTCGGACTTCAACCTTGAGAACAAGGTTGATTCGAAGGGGGAAGAAGTTGATAGAGAACACGAGCAGGGGGTCGTGCTGCAGGAGGAGGTACAAATATTCATACTTTTATATATTGCATAAATGTATGAATATTTGTATATAAAGATCAAATGAATATATATAAGCGCCACATGAATATCACATAAATGTATTTATATATAAATTTTACTGAAATTTTTCATTTTTTTTCTAAATTACAATGCATAAAGTTCACAACATTTATATATAAAGATCACCGAATTTATACGTAAAAGTTAAAATATAAAATTCAAAATAAAAAAAAATCGCGGATCCAAATCGAGTCGACACCGAATTGTACAGATTTAAGATCCGTACACCAGATGCACAGGAGAATTTGTCAATAATAATACTTGTATTGAGTAAAATCGTGTTGAAATTATTTTGAATATCCAAAATAACTGTTTCTTATTTCATATTGTATATGTGACTTCTTTTGAAATACTATTAATTTGTTTAAAAACGTTAGAGGTTAATATTCAATTTGTCCCATTAACTTAATTTCAACGTTTAACTATTTCTTTTAATAAATTTGAGTGGAGTGGAATAAAGGAAATAACAAATTTTAAAAAAATTGAGTTCGAAATCTGATTATCATAATATGTATGTTTATAAATGTTAGATACCACTTAGTTATATGAGTCATGATAATGTTTGACAATTATGGACAATAATTTTGTGAGATGATAATTTTGAATTATAACTTACGAAATATTACAAATTTAAGTCAAGTTAGAAGCACCAATATGTCAAAATTGCATGTGAATTACACATAGATTTGAATATTCTTTTAAAGATAGAGAAATTAATAAGAAAAAATGGAACAACTCTTTTAACTAAATGGATAAATAATAAATAAAGTTAAATAAAATATTATAATATTTAATGGGTTTTTGCTTTTGTTTGATTTGGGAAAAACCAAATAACCAACAAATACCATATTAATATGCGTGAGTCTGCTATGTAATTGGTTGTACATGTAATGCGGGTCGATTCGGGTTGATTTAAATTCACGTGTTTCAACTTTTATATTATATTGGTGTGATTTTTATATTGTATCAGTGTGACCTTTATGTAATGTAATTTAGAAAAAAAAAATTCAGCAAATTTTATACATTGCTATCTTTATGTGATATTAATGTAATCTTTATGTATATTCATGTGACCTTTACGTACAAATATCCATATCTTTAAGCTAATATTTGTACATGAAAGTCATACGAATATACATAAAGGTCTATAAGTACAAAATTTTGTTGAAATTCTTCATATTTTTTCTAAGTTACAGTTCATAAAAGTCACAATATTTGTACATAAAAGTCACAACAATTCAACATAAAAGACACATTTATAATATAAAAGACTACATATGAAATAAAAAAAGAAAAGAAAAAAGAAACTCACGAATTCATATCGAATTGACCCGAATTGCTTGAATCTTAAATTCATGCACCTAGTGTATATGAGAATTTGTGTATTAATAATGATGCACATCATTAATATAATTATATATGCATAGTGCATACTAACATGACAAAACACTAGATGAACTACTATTTTACGTACATAATTAACAAGTGATTCGAGCTATGAAAAAAAATTAGATCGTTTATTACAAAATAATAAATCATCTCATATTGTGTTGTATTAATACATACCACATGTATTAATGTCATTTAAGTTATATACTCGATATGTCTTCATGCAATAAAACACAATATTGAACGTATTTCCCTTGAGAGAACCTTAAATATACATGATGTAATACATAAAATATAAGATAAAATAACATTTAACAACATGTAATCTAAATTGGTTTGGAACGTTGGATAATTACATAATGACAAGGCCAATTAATTAAACAGAATGAGAGTTATAAATGGGTAAACCATATCATCCAAAATCTTATTTATATATATATATATATATATATATATATATATTATATTACTTATATAAAAGTGTGGATGCTTTTTATAAAATATGAATTGCCAAATATCTTCCTATCAAAAATTATTATTTAAGGTTATAATAGTAATTTAGAATTTTTATATTTAAATAATTTTATATTATAATTTTAGCTAATTCAAAGTTTTATAAAATTTCATTATAATTAAAATTTTAATATAAAAGTACTATATATAAAATATTTATATTATTTATTTTTTTAATTTGAATTGATCTTCAAGTGTTGATTTAAAAATAGTGTGTGTATATATATGTGTAATCACGAACAATTGGGACATGTGAAACCATTAATTAATAATTAGTTGTTAGCATTATAGGGTTCCATTTGGAAACTTAGGTAGTGTGTCACTACAGAGAATGAGGGCTGAGGAATAGACAATAAAAATGAAAAAAATAATAAACAGAACATATAACAACTCTTAGGTGGAAATCAAGTTGGTCAGGGTTCAATCAATCTGACTCATTAATCGATGTTTGATTAATTAAAGAAATTTAAATTGGTAATATACAACTTGGAATTCTAACTCTGATTAAATATTATAAGTGAATTAGAAAATTAGAATAGATCCTCGTCATAATTATTTTGCATATTAGTAAAGATGAAATTAGGAGGAAATTTTTTATAAGGATTTGTGACTAAGCATTAATTACATGTCAATACACTCTTTTTCCAAGTTTGATTTGAAAAATGTAAACATAGGTCTTAATAATATAATAATAATAATTAATCTTAATAATATAATAATAGCTTTTGATTGCTTTTATATATCTGTATATGTGTGTGTTTCTGACCAAAATTATTATGTACAGATCATGGACATATTTTAATGACTTAAAATCACAACACTACATTTTAAATAAATAATTTAAATCACTTCCCATATTATTTAAATGCTATACATGTGAGCGACCTGTCGAATCTATAAGATAAATTTTATAATAAAATCTAATTTATATATTAGTTTTCAATTCTAAATTTAAAATTTAAAACTTATCAATAAGGGATTCAATTTAACATTTTTTTTTCTCAATTTAAAATTTGAAGATTAGATTAACTCTTCAATTCAAAATAAAACTTATTTTCTTTTTATTTATACTTATAGATTTATTTATATTTTAATATATATTTATATTTTAGATATATTAAAACAAGTTAGTACAATTTTAGAACGATCTTCACATCCAACTTGTATTAACTTATATATATATATATATATATATATATATATATATATATAATTAATGCAATGCATAAAATTAAAATTCTTTTATTTTCTTAATTTTATGAGTACAAGTATAAAAAATCTATTTTAATATTAATCAATTTAATATAAGTTATATTTTATGAATTGAATTAATTATATTTTTCTTTGTTTGTTTGTTTCTTTTTTATATAATTAAATTAATACAAATTGAATGAAAATCATTCCAAAATTGCACTAATTTATCTTAATTTCTCTAAAATATAAATACATATTAAAATATAAATAAATTTATAAAAAAAATTGTCTTCGTTTGAAAACTCAATTTAATTTTTAAGTTTTAAATTGAAAAAATAAATAAAATTGAGTCTTTTATGTAAAAAAATTTAAAATTTAAATCTAAAATTGAAAATTAAATAATAAATTAAATTTTATTATGAAATTTATCCCGAATTTATATATAGTATGTCTATCTAACCCCTACTACACATCCATCATACTATACTCCTTTCATTAAAGGGCAATGAATAAGGACAAACAAAAAATAGTGTTTCTATTATTTTTACTCCCTTTTTTCTTTTTTCTTTTTTTTGCGTAAGAACCTTTTAAAATTATGTTACGTATATAATTTTATGAAACAACTCATAGTTTAAATAAATATTGATTTGTAAAAATGAATTTTTTGTTTATCTTGGGAGACATTTGATATAAATTATTTTGTATTTGTTCTTTTATTTTTTTTAACAAAAATGACAAAGTTAATTAGACTGTACAAAAGCTGCTCCAATACTATAGCATCACATGACCAATTACAAGCATTAAACTATAAAGCTAATTGATTGTTACCTTTATTAGGGAAAAAACTATGCATGTTCTTTAAAGATATATTAATGAAGGTATATCATCATTAAAATTTTGCACAAAATATAGTCCGAACTTTTTATCACAAAAGAATATTCATATTTCATATTTCAAATATCGTTTCAATTCAATATTACACATATGATATAGAATAACATTATCAATATATAAGTAAGATAACACCAAACGAATGAGCTTATCTATTACTATTCTTCGAACCCATATATATGAAAGGAAACCCTAATTAAATTTGTATTTTATAGTGTACTCATAAGTTTTGTTTCAAGAATTTCTAAAGGAAGTTATTTAAATTGAAATGAATATGATATATATATATATATATACTTCTATATTTGAGCTGATTTCTACCAAATCATGCACTATTTCAAGCTTAGAAAATTAAAAAAAGCCACTAAATAAACTCAATCCTTCATCTCGAGAGTCATGATTTTATTTAGCACATTATTGATAATTGGATGAAGTTCTAAAAACTAATCATGAATGCTATGACCCTAGCAACTAAGAATATTGCATGTTTATAGTTTTCATGTTTCAATAATTAGATATCATGTTACATATCAAGAGGGCAAAAAGATAAAAAGAATATGAGAGAGAGACTTATATAGTTGCTTCTTACATGGGCTCAAATGATTGATCAGATGAATTAGTTGTTAGTGCCCTAATAGAGTTGAAGCACAGCACATGCTCTTTTGTGTCTTCACTTTATGCATGTGGTTACATTTTGTTTTAACTTCCTTTCATACCCTTTATATTGTCCATTGTTAGGTTTGATTCTTGAATTTTAGTGAGCAATATATAAAGGAAATAATTTCTACTTTAATCAGTAGGCACATTATGTTCCATTTTGTAATACTTTTAATTTGCTTTTCTTTTAGAATTCTAATTTCAACCATATAACCATAAAATATCTCCATATATTTTTTTTTCAATTTACAACGTGGTCTTTTGAGTTTATCACCACAAGTCACCATCTTTAGTTTTTTAACATTCAATACATTATCAGACATTTCGGGCTCCAATTAATTACTGATTTGGAATCGAAACTTCTGCATCATGCGCATCTTCTCCCTCCTTTCTTATAGTCACTGACACAAACTAGATCTGATTATGAGTATAAAACCTCTCAATCAATTTTCAAAATGTATGTGGAAAATTGGTTAAGAAATTGAGGTTTCTTTGATTTTCATTCGGATTTTGTTTGATTGGAGCCTCAATTGAACTAGATCCTAAAAACTGACTTAAGATTTTGGTTTTTCTTGAGGAGAGGAGCAATAGGCCTTAAGATAAGATCGAACCGATCCAAACCGAATTTTAATTTTTTTCAAGAATCGAATCAAAATGAAAAAAATATAAAACTGAACATCAACCAAAACGAATTATTGGTTTCGAGACCACTTGGAGGGTAACCAATTAAGTCCAACCCATCCTACCATGCTAAAATTGAACTATATGTCATTGGATTGGGAAATAGGGTTGGGCCCATCATATATTGGGTTTAGCCCAACCTATTAGACCACTTGGGTTAATCCAGTAGAATAAAATTAAGGGTACGACTATACACACCCCGAGTCCTTCTAAACACACCCCATCAACAAAATGAAAAATGAAATAAAATATGTAATGTCAAAAATGCCTATACATATTTAACATAATAAAAAATAAAATAAAAAGAATTAACCAAAACACACCCCCTAATTTATCATTGCTAAACACACCCCACTCATCTTCTTCCTCACCAACTTGAATTTCTAACCAAAACCCTATCCAAAATCCTACTCAAATTTGTTCAAAAAATATCATATATGGATCAAGATAGAGCACGGAAAATGTACAATATAAGTCATTTAACATAGTTTCACCAATTTATTTTTTAGTATGATTGGAAAAAAAAAATCGTGCAGTTCCCGATCGGCCAATACAGGTCGAACAATGTGAAGTGTGTTCGACCTGTATTGGCCGAACATGTAGTGCAATATTCGTCTGGCCCTGGTCGAACATATTGGGCGAACACCATTGGGAAAACGAGCTTGTTCTTCCACCATTGGATGAACACACTTGAGAGTGTTCAACCATAGGCCGAACATACACAAAAGATTCGACCATAGGTCGAACACCATGAAGGATGTTCGTCCAATGCTGAACGAACATTGCATTACATGTTCAGCCAATACAGGTCAAACACACTTCACATTGTTCGGTCTGTATTGGCCGATCGGGAACTGCGCGATTTTTTTTTCCAACCATACTAAAAAATAAATCGGTGAAACTATGTTAAATGACTTATATTGTCCATTTTCCGTACTCAAACTTCATCCATGATATTTTTTGAACAAATTTGAGTAGGATTTTGGGTAGGGTTTTGGTTAGAAATTCAAGTTGGTGAGGAAGAAGATGAGTGGGGTGTGTTTAGCAATGACAAATTAGGGGGTGTGTTTTGGTTAATTCTTTTTATTTTTATTTTTTATTTTGTTAAATGTGTAAGGGCATTTTTGACATTACATATTTTATTTCCTTTTTCATTTTGTTGATGGGGTGTGTTTAGAAGGGTTCGGGGTGTGTATAGCCGGGTCCTAAAATTAAGGGTGGGACTATCAACACCACACCCTCTTCTAAACACACCCTACAATAAAATAAATGAAAATTAATTATAATGTAAAATACTAAAATACCTTTATCATATTTCTTCTTCTTCCCAACCCATCTTCTTCATTCTTTTTTAATCATTAACCCTAAGGTTCTCCAAAATTATCTTCTTTTTATTCTTCCTCTTAGATCTTCTTCATTCATCTCTTGCTATCTTCTTTCTCCTCCCCCACTTCTTTCATATTTTAACTCGAAAACACTTCGTTCAATCTGCATAGATCGAACATTGCACCATTGTTCGATTTATTCAAATCAAACATAATAGTTATTGTTCGATCGAAAAAGTCGAACCAATCTGTTCGACATATTTGAATCGAATCTTCTTCTCTACGTTCGATTTTTAAAGATCGAACATACAATTTCATGTTCGATCAATCAGGATCGAATGAGGTTTTCGGAAATTTTTAGTTTTCAATTTTTTCATAAGATTTTCATTCTCCCTTGTGACTTATTTCTCAAGGATTAAAAGAGAAAAAAAGATAAAACTCCTTCAGATTACTAAACTGAAATTGGAAGTAAAGAAAATGAAAGAGAAAGGTAGAGGGGGAGCAGATTGAGAGAGGAGGAGAGAGTTTGGTTGGAGGAGGAGGGGGAAATGGAGGGGGCGACGAAATGTTTGAGAGGGTGTTAGGGTAAAATTGGAATGAGTTGGGATGTGTTTAGAATTTTTGTAAATTATAAATATTTTAATTGGGGTGCATTTAAAATTGGGGTATGTTTGGAAAAAAAGGGTGCAGATAGTCCCACCCTAAAATTAATATGTTTTTGACAAAATAAAATAAAATTAGTAGAGTTTATGGTAACTTAATAGAGTTTGTAAAACAAAGGTCGCTACAACCTAACTTCTTTGATAATTTCTTTGATATTTGCAGAAGTTTTAAAACTCAGAATATCTAATCTTCTATCGTTGAGTAGTGTTTGTGTGAACCAAATGTATGAATCATGATTCATGCATTTAGACGTGCGGGTCAGGTCAGGTTTGGTTTAACCCAAATCCACACCCAGGTTTTGAAAGGTATTTTAAATCTGTTATAGCACCGCAAAAGGTTATGTGATCATAATTAAAAGGTTATGCAGATATAATTAAAATGTTAGGTTTGTTAAACGAAAATGTTAGGTTAATATAACTGTAAAACTAAGATTTGAATTACAGTTTAGATACGTAAACGCGTGAAATACACCCCAAATTAAATTGATTCAATTATACTACAGTTTTAGAATCTATGCACCTGGTGCATATAAATAATAATCTCTATCATTTGAGACTAATTTTTTATGTCCCATTCTTGTAGTCATATATTAAGTACACATCATTTCTTTTAATAGGGGAGATAATATCTGTGTATAAACATTTATATGCAAGAGTTCTCACATTAAACTGTGCACTTAAAGTAAAGGGAAATTAATACTTATTTTTATTTCTTTTAATTTATGTGTTTATTGAGAAGGCATATTGATCTTGAATACACACATAAATACATTCTAGTTAATGGCATACTGATTGGTGACATACAAAATAGCAACTTTTTTTTTAGTGCCTTTAATAATTACTTAGCAACTTATTTAAATAGGAAAAATGCCCATTTGAGGTGGATTATTAGGTGAAAGGCACATGCAACCATATGGTTTGGTAGATAAATCTTAGATAAATGGAATAAGCTAGTTAGATATCTAGTAATCAAAAATAAAAAAATGGTAATAAATACAAATAAGGTTGCTCATTATGTTGGTTCGTTTATATGAGTTATTCTGCCTTTTATGAGTGACCATGTTACACATTCAAATAAATAACCATGTTACAAATTCAAATAAATAAATTGCAATTCGCAATATGTAGTTAGGTGATGGGAGTCAATTTTACCAACTCTCGAGTAATATGATCAGTGATGATGATAAGAGACCTTAATCCATAAAATAATTAATTAAGTAAATACTACCTCTATTTCTAACACTTAATTAGAATTTGTATATTAAAATATTCACAATTGTTTCTATACACCAGGTGCACGGATCCTAGATCCGTGCACCCGAGTCAACCCGACCCGAAACAACCTTTCACGCGCCCCCACGCGCGCCTCACGCGTCCCCACGCGCCCAAACTCTAGTCCAAACCCTAACTCAAATTCTAGTTCTGCTGTATATTGACATAACCTTTTAGTTTAGCGAACTTAACCTTTTAGTTGAGCGAACTTAACATTTTAGTTATATGCACATAACCTTTTGCAGTGTTGAGTAGTGAAAAAAATCTAAGTTATTTACTGAAAAGGTTATGAAATTTGTACATAAAGGTTATAGTATTACAACATAAAGGTTTCGGCTATATTGAATTTTTATAGTGAAAAAACTATAAGTTATTTATTGAAAATGTTATGAAATCTGTATATAAAGGTTATACTATTACGATTTAAAAGTTATACTATTACAACATAAAGGTTTTGGCTATATTACATGAATTTTTATAATGAAAAAAAGTATAAGTTATGCAGTGAAAAAGTTATGAAATCTGTACATAAAGGTTACACTGTTACAACATAAAGGTTATATTATTACAACATAAAGGTTATGACATAAATTATAAAAAAAAAAGGGCGCGGATCCTGGTCAAACCGGACCCAACCCGACCCGTGTGTCCAGTTGCATGGATCATGACCCATACACTTGGTGCACACAAACACTACTCTAAAATATTAAATTTAAATTTTAAAAGCCGTTTCAAGGTTTGGATCATGCTGTAAATAGCCTTCGTGGGATTAGGAATATATACCATAAAAAAAATTGTGGGATTGTTTTATAAATGAGATTTCGTGAGATAAAGTATTCAATTTCTATTTTTAGATTTATAAATTAAACTTATGAATTATAGGTTAATTCACTTTACATAATTAAATAAACGAGACGTTAAATAAGATCAGTTTCACTACTTGCATTTAAATACATAAAAGAATGTAGTCGGAACTATGCATATGCTTTTCACTTTTTATTTTTACTCCTTTAATATGTTTTTTTACCCCTTCAATAAAATTATTATTATTATTGGACCCTCAATTTTTATTTCTGATTCCGCTCTTGAATTTAGTATACCTGCTATTGCAGAAGTCTACGTATTTTGAAGGGTATAAAAACAAAAAATTAAATCATTTATTTGTTCACCCTTTTCCTTTTTTTGGTTGATATCTTAGATAAATATATGGATGAAAATGATTATATATTACTTATCTAGTAGAATAGATGTGATGTATACTTCGAAAAATCGCAATCCTTTTCAGAAAGATAGAGCAGCTGAAACGGCTTTTTATTGCAATAAAAAACATAAGCTTTTTATTTTCAATTTTTTTATGACACAATTTTATAGTTATGTTTGGTTAATTCAAGAATAATAATAATTCAAATCCTTCGAAATTGTTACCATGTAAATTACAAGATATGACTTAATAATTACATTGATAGCCTCCAACATGACCGGTAGCCTCATCATTTACCGTTGAATTATGCCTTGAATAACCAAATTATTTGAAATATCTGAATCAAATAAATTTGAAAATTATTTGAAATATCTGAATTAACCTAATGGAACTTAAAGTATTTGGAAAATCTAAAATCAAGTAAAGAAATCAGAATATAATATGAACAAATATATAAATGATATTTGGATTCATTAAATTATTTTTTAGTTTTTCTAAAATTTAAATTTATTATAATTTTTAGAAGTTTATATTGGTATTTATTTATTATATTTAATACTAATTCAATGTTTTTTACTCAATAAGCTTTATGATATTATTTTAGATATATCAAATGATTTTTCAAATAATAAATATGATTTCTATGTTCATATTTATCTAAATATGTATTAATTTTCGTTTCATTATTTTTCAATTTATTTTAATGGTTTCTAATTAAGTGTATTTTGTCTATTTAAATAGTTATTTTATAATTGGAAACTTATGATTCATTTGCTTACTCTCATATTTAAATAATTTAACTATAATTGTAACTTTTATATATGTCTAAATAATTTTCATATTTCATTAAAAAAAATTCAATAATATAAATAAGAGATTAGATCTGTTTATTTGTTTAATCATTTTGTATGTGCCAAACAATGCTTCAATAAAAAATTTAAAAGACGAACTAGAATTATAAAAGATGTATAAGAGTGAGGCTACATGTACCACACTAATTACTAAACACACCCTCATTTTTAAATACACTCATCTCAAAATAATGCAATATTATCAAATTTCTAAACACACCCCACAATATCACTATTTTACCCTTTCAATTATATACCATAAAATTAAATAAATAATAAATAGTAAAGATATTTATGTCTTTTCATAAATATCTATTTTTGATTTATTTTTAACGGGTGTGTATAGTAATGAGTGGTGTAACCCCACCCGATGTGATAATATGAATTTTATTATTATTTTTTTGTATACGGAGGATAGTTTTGACTTTTGATGCACAAATGAAAGTATCTGCTGTAGCTGATAAAAAAGTGAAACGAGTAAAATTAAATTATCTATATAAACATCTTATAAGCTACAAAAACATGTTATTAGATGTAAGAGTTTAAAGATCTTTTAAATAAGTCTGTTCAAATTAAATGACTAAAAACGCATGAAACTATTTCTATAATGCACACTCTTTTTGTTTTTAAAATCTAATATAATGCTCTTTTTAAACTCTGCAAATTCAGTGTGTCAATATTTAGCGATACAAATGGTACGAAAATGGATGCTATCCTTGGTATATATCATCAAATTTAACATCTAAAAACCAAATGAGACACATTAATGAGATAATAATTTAGTTCTTTTTCAATATCAAAAGGGAATTAACCGAAGAAATATAATTTATTACAATATCAAAAGGCAATTACAACATATACAAGGACTCGTCTAAGGTAGAAAATCAAGAATGGTATTGTTTCAGAAAGCAAAAATTCATACAAAATGGATACACAGCTATAGTGATATATACTAAATCAACAGCTATTCAATCATAATCAATCAATCTTCAAACTAACAAGTTTCATCATAATTGAGGGCGTAGATGTACCTCAATGAAGCCAAGCTTCAGCAACATCCATCCGCTACTTGAATCTCAATGCGATCAACAAAACCTCAAATATCGGCACGAGATTCTACTTCCAATTTGAACACTGAAATACCTAAACTGGAGAAAATGCACATCATTTAAGTTTTACGTTGCAATGAGAACACAAATAGCAAGGCTTACTGAAACAAATGTTGCATCCTAAAGCACCTCAATTACTCATGAAGTTGCATCTGATACGAGAAGTTTGATAGGAATCAAAGGCCGTAATTTCTACCATCAGCTGTAGCTTAGGCGGTAAGGTCCACCTGCAGTGAACATTGAGAAAAACATGCATCATTAATTACAAGACCAGATAAACAATGGAAAAGAGAAAATTGCACAATCTCTGATCCTCTCTACTCAGTCATGAGCCCAATAATTTGACTAGAAAAACAGAAACAGCAATCTGAAATAAATCTGGAAAAGGGAAAATTTTAAGAATTACCAAAGCTCCGATAATCAAGATTTTGTCTTGATTATGTCTAGAAGCAACATTTTGCAGTCCTTCAGAGTTAGATTACAAAACCAATATATGAATCAATTAACACCGTGGGATATGAATCTATGAATTGAGATTTTGCATTAGGTGCCACAAATTAACCAAAAAAAATTATGCTGAAAGTAGATATATATCCCCAGAAAAGAAAATGTTACAGATAAGGTATATATCAAAATCATTGAAATGCATTACGTACAAGTTCTGCAACTCCCTCATAATTAATGGTACATGTACATTCATATGTCACAAGTCTGAAGCTCAATGTTAGGCTTTACTTCGGCATCGTTCGAGGCGTTTAATTCATCGATCAAAGTACTTTGATCTAATTGCCGATCCAAAGGCATCAAATTTCCTTTTCAACCACACAAACAAACAGACTAATCATTTCAGACCTGAGAATACTAGAACATAATAAAAACTCCAGGCTTGTATGTCCTTTCTCTGACAGCAGGTTCAAGCCATATTTTACACCTTGACATACTTGTCAACATACCCCTGCAAAGAGGGTATAAAAGTAAAGTCAGAGAGAATCATTAAATAAGTAAGGAGCTGCCAAAATTTAATGAGAACATGTCAAAGACAAATGACAGTATAAGTACAAATTACAATTAAGACATGTAAAACAACATTATTAAAATAATTCAATAGTTCACTACAAAAATACCAACAGCAAACAGGCAAACGACAATCCAAAAATAAAATCTAAGTTTCAAAAGAAGGTGTACCATAACAAGCTTAGTTAGTTTTCCTCTTGATGAATCAATGTAGTGATTTATTTTTGTCTGGGATTTAGGTATTTGATGACTCTTCATGGCTCCAGATACTTTATCAACAGTTTTTTTGACAATGGTCTTAAACGCCTCCTTGCTCATATTACCCTGCCGCCATGATGGCTTCAGAACTTCCTTCACGAAAGTAGCAATGGAAATCTTAAAAAGTTTCGCAGATCTTTCCTTGCTCTTTTTCTTTTTCCCAGAAGTCTTAACCTGATCAATCTCAATTTCTCCAGCATTCATATCTGTTGTATTATTAGGATCACTGGGTGATTCATTCAGGACAGCACCTACAGCCACGTCAGCTGTTTCCCCACATTCTTCATTTTCCAGAAAATCATTGGCTGATGCAGCTGTTCCTCCTTCCTGCTTCATACCTTCTATATTTAACACCCTTTCAGATCCACGGATTTTCAGCACATCATCAGAATCACCAGTAGTTTCATCTTTGTGATGATCAGCTTTACTGAACGAATTTGAAGCCGGCTCAATGCTATCAAAGAGTGGATCATACTGATCACCACCTGGCCTTGGTAGAACATTTCTAGTTGTAGAGCCAATTCCGATCTTCTGTGCATCAACAGGGGCTGTGCTCAAACCAACTGGGGAAGGATATCTAGTATTAATGGCTGTATCATTTTCTTGGATTGAAGCATTTGGACTGAATTTGGTGTTTGGTGGCAGATCAAAACTAGATGCACGAGCATTGAAATAATTTGAAGTTCTTGATTCCACAAAGTCATGCACATAAGAAGGGCGATTCCGCTCAAGAAAATCTGGAGTAATTCTAGATACAGAAGAACCGACAGTTCCAGGCTCAGCATGTTGTGCAGGGACAACAGAACCAGCACCAGAATATTGCAAGCCATAGGAAGGCTGCTGGAAATATGGACGGAAATGATAATTACTGTCTGAAGGAAGAATACTAGGAACAGAACTATGCATTCCCTTCATTGGCAACTGCATCAATAAGGAATTAGGTTGATCCTGAGCAAGTGAAGGATCCCTGCCCTGAACCTGAAGGCCACTCACATGATCATCTCCCATTATATGAGGACCACCATGTCGACTCGTTAGATTGCTCACATGCAAATTACTTGATCCAAAACTACCAGTGCTATGTAGCATTTGATCGGGCTCTCGTGCCAAAGGGTACGCCTGATACTGACCAGACTGAGATTGATTAGACAAATCAGTTGAGACTCTCATAGATGTGTAAGAGGACAAACAATTCCATGGCGGCAGTAAAGACTGTTGCATATGTTGTGAAGAAATGTTCTGCGCTCCAGTTGTTGTTGTTGGTGGTGGTGGAGGCAGTAAAGATTGTAGCATATGTTGTGAAGAAATGCTCTGCGCTCCAGTTGGTGGTTGTAGTGATGGTGGAGGCAGTAAAGACTGCTGCATATGTTGTGAAGAAATGATCTGCTCTCCAGCTGCTGCTGCTGCTGGTGGTGGAGGCAGAAATGACTGTTGCATATGCTGTGAAGAAATGCTCTGCTCTCCAGTTGGTGGTGGTGGTGGCGGTGGCGGTGATAGTGGAAGAAATGACCTTGAAAAAGACTTTGACGGCCCAGAAAATTGAGAATGTTGGTAAGCCATTGGTGCTTGATAAAGTGAATCATTTTCAGGAATAATATGGTTCCATGAAATAGGTGGCTTCAAGTTATAATCTTGTGCTATTGGTTGAGCAAATGGAGCACTCATAGCCTGTGAGGCTGAAGGTGAAGGAAAGGTTAACTGAGAAGGACGATTCGCAATGGATGGGAGGCTGTCCTTCACAGACTGAGATGGAACTTCCTCAGTGGAATAGGGTTTTGTTATAAGAGCTCCAACAGAGCTCAGTTGACTAGGAGGGCAATGTTTTGCATCAGGTTTATCAGCAGGACGGTGGGTTGATGTGGCAGCTATTGCTTGGGCAAGAGTATAAGATTCAGAGGCTAGAGTTTCATCTGTCATTTTACCTTGTTGATAAACAACAGTTTGAGGGATCTCACCAGAATATTGGACAGCAGATTCTGGAACCAAAAACTTGTCTTTACCCGAGGGTATGCCACAGGTAGAATACCCAGAACGATTACTTGCATCAGCAACTAAAAGAGGGCCAGATCCCAGACTATCTAATTTACTAAGAGAGTCTATGCTAGAATCAGTGGGCAGCCATTTTACATCTTTTGCTTCCCTTGAACCAGGCATGTCTCGAGGAAGTCTCAGACCTTTGTCCCGCATTTCGTTTTCAGGAAGAACCTTACTGTCCTCATTAACATCAAAGCTGTGTAAACTAGGAGGCGCATCCCGATGATGTTGTTTGCCTCTATTGAATCTAGATCTCTCACTCTTGTCTGATTCATGGTGTGAATATCGACAACTTGCTCCACGATAACATTTGCCTCGCAGAAAGTCAAAACATTCTGGAAGTTGACCCTTACCCCGTTTAAGTTTATCTCCGCTGAGCTCACTGTCTCGCCTTAAAACAGGCGACCTACTTCTACTTCTTCTTCTCTTTGGAGACAAGCTGGAAAAGAATCACCGTGGATGAGAAATTCTCATTCGAAGAGAAGAGAATGACATTTACCAAGGGAAAAACAAAAGCAAGCAAACAAACAAGTATTTAACTCAAACCTGCGTGATCGAGAACGCCTCTCTTTTCTCCTCCATGGACTTCTTCTCCTCCTTCTATCATGAGGAGATCGACTTCGACTTCTTTTTCTGGATCTTCTTGCATGCCTCCGAGCATAATGGGGTGATTCACTGGTGTCGCTGTCACTAACACCTTCTCTAACCAATCTTCCAAACTCATCTACATTCAATTTACTAGAGTTACTCTTTGTGTCTGTCTTCTGTAAATTTACATCCTCAGGACCAGTACTATCATCATAAATCCTTGAATCTTTTGGTTGACGTCCAACAGTATGGACATTCACAGATTCTTGGCTTCTATGGCTTCTACTTGAAATTTCTTCAACCATCTGATTCACATTTGACAATTTATCAGTTTCCATCACAATTTTAGGTGATTCAAGCAACGAGTTGGAGAGCATATGCTTATTGGACTCGGTTAGAGTCTCGTGTCTGAGCTCTGATCCAGAATCACGCCCCTTCTCAGCATCAAAAAACATAGATCCATCATTGACTGAACGAGAACCACCATTTGTAAAAAGTTTTTCTTCCTCATTTTCTGAAGTATTATCAGAAGCATAACCCTGTATAAGTTTAACAGGATTTGCACCTTCCATGACCTGATCAGAAAGCTTCCCATTACCAGTTTCTGAATAAAGTCCTGGTACACTGGGTTGACTAAAGCTCTTATGCTGGCAAGATGAATCCTCTACACTGATATCCAAGGAGTGTTCAGTTTGTCCATTTACTGACATGCCTGAATCATCAGCTTCAGAAGTAATCTTTATGATTGGAGGGAAGTTACAATCTGAAACGATTTCAAAGTCTGCAGACAAAAAGTTTAGGATGAAGAATGTCAAAACTTGACAACTTCAAATATCAGCCTTGATAAATCTGTAGAGCATGGCTGCTACCAGTGGGATATAAAATATTGATGAAGTAACAAAATCAACAGACACATTTATGCAATTATATTTATAATGTGTAAGAACCTCAAGTAACAAGCACTCAAGGATACCATCATCCTCAAGGTGACAGAAAACAACAGAATTGGTTTCATACCTCCACTTTGGGCCTTTGATACTGAGGCTTCAGCAATCAATGAATTTCCATGTAGAGCATTTACAGGAAGTCTATGTCCTCCAGCATACTGCACAGATTTTAGCTGCTCTTCTTGAGATCTTGAAACATACCCATCATTTGAATTAATAGATAAACCATTCTTTCTGTCCTCATCAGGGTAAGTGATATCATCTAGAAGCACCATAGAAATGGACATTACTATAAAGCCCATTGGTATTATTACTCATTACATTGATATGCACAAGCACATGTATGTATGCAATACACTTGTCTACATATATACCAACAATCATAACTAATAATATTTCAAAGTTTGCGCATATTACTGGAATAATTCCAGAACACAAAAAAAAAAAAAAAAAAAACTTTTTTTGTATGGCTCACATATCACCCAAGAAACAAAAGATAAATGAGTTCAATGTTTGGATGACTTTTTGGTGTTTTGGGGAAAAGTTTGAAAATAAAGAGTATTGAAAAATGTGATGTGTTCGGAAGAAAAAGTATTGAGAAATGTGAATGTGTATGTGTTTGGGCAGAAGATATATAAAAGAAAAATACTTTGAAAGAAGTTAAACAAACATGGCCTGAATTATTGTGAAAACCATATATAATGGTTTCCTCATTGCTCCAAAACAATTGTGGTTATATCCATCACTAAAGCTTGAGAAGACTGGGTTGATTTACACTTAAGGTATATCCATATATAATGGTTTCCTCATTCCTCCCTGACACCTTTCCAAAGCTTACATTTTCCTATTTATCACAAAAAAAAAAAAGGTATATCTTATCCATTTTTATCTGATTGAGCATTTGTACCTCATAACAGCTAAAATTGATTGGAAAAAAAAAAGCCCAGAAAGAAATTTCTGTCATGAATGATAAATACAGTAAAACCAACTTTTCTGATTAAATGTACATGGTGAGAAATAGATAGCATCTCTCTTCAGTCAAATAAGAAACTTCTTGCAATAACATAATCCATTTTAGTTCAGTGTGATGATGGCACTAATGGAGAAGAAACCTTAATCACATTAAACTTAATTTCGTAGTACAGAATTGCACTGCATAGAAACTAATTAACTTGTGTTGTCGTGTTTTGAACAGCATTAGATATCTAATTTCAAAAATACATTCCAGTAGTACAGAATTATATCATGGAGATACTAATTCATTTATGTTGTTATGTCTAAAACCACATTGGAAACCTAAAATTTCACAAATCCATTTAAGTAATTTGTTCAGAATAGGCTGGTCACTCAGCAACAATTTCAGAGTTATTTTAAGAATTAGAAACTCAATATTGATCTACCAAAATCTAATGGTATCTTCTTGATTTTCCTAAGGAACATAGAAAGAATAGTTTATTGCATATAACTGTACAGAAAACCACAGCTTCAGGGATGTACTCAGCATTGAGAAACTTGATTTAGGGTGTGTCTGCAGCAAGATTTCTGGTTCACACGCTCAACTATGAACAAAATCTGTTGCTTGGAGCAATAGAACATTCGAAAGACCAAGAACAGAAGTATCATAAGTCAACTTTCAGATGCTTACACCTAAGCAGCATGTTAACAAGTGTCTGGTAGGAATTACTAGACTAACCTTCCATATCCATATCAGAATCAGTCGCTGAATCAGTAACAACAGCATCTATTGATCCCACTTTAATTCCACTTTTTTCAGTGTGCTGGAATGGAACTTCTTTTCCATGTACACTTCTACCTTCCTCAGGCTCTACCGGAAGTGGACATTCCATCATCAAACTATTCCCATCCAATAATCCCTTCAAGCGGCCTCCATCTCTCTTTGAGAAAATATCTGATGGTGGTGAAGGTGGCGGAAGAGGTGGAACTCCAGGAGGGGAAGAAGAAGGAGGCGGTGGAAGCGGAGGTAGCACTGGCACCATCAACTGTTGATGGGAATGTTCCCGCATTGGAAGCACAGATGATCCATATGGTTCAGACATCAAAGCACTAGAACCAGAAGGATAAGGAGGCAGTGAGGGTGGGGGAGCATGAGATGGGGGTTTATGGGATGGACCTCTTTCCAAAGTATGCCCTTGTGAAGAAGGTAGTTGATATGCACTCGGACCTGAAAGAGGTACTGCTGGAGGAGGTAGATGTACATTTTGACTCCAGAGAAAAGTTTGCTGATTGGAAGTTGGATAAGAATGAGAGAGTTGGGTGCTTATATGTGGAGGTCGATGATGAGGTAAGTAAGACTGTGCAGAACCCAGTCCTCCTGATACAACTGGGGCAGGTGGACCTTGGTGTGGAACACTGGCCCGGGCATGCTGGTATGGAGTTGCACCAGGTGTTAGATGAAAAGATGGATGTCCTTGTTGATATATTTGAAGTTGTGGAGCAGGTGGGCCATAATGTGAGGTAGCAGGAGTACTGGAGGCAGCAGGGTGTTGCTGAAATGCAGGTGGGCGCACAAAAGTATCCTGCCCAACCGAAGTAGTGTAATTCCCTTGGCCATGCATCTCAATACCAAACTAAACTGGTAACGAAACAGAATACGCTCACAGCATCTTCCAAATAATGTTTGCGGCGTATGCAATAACACCTTTCAAGAATAACTCTGGAACAAAAAAAACAAAAAAAAAGGAAAAAAGAAGTTAACATAATGATAAAAAATAAAAAAACAAAAACAAAAGGCGAAAGAAAACTTATAGGTCACCAAATATTAAGCAGCACAATTGACTAATAACATAGTTATAGAGAAACGAAGAGTAATGAGATCATAAGAAAAGGTGATAGCGGATCAAGGATAGGCTTCCAATGCCTCCTACAGGCTTACAAGGAAGTACAGAACTAATGGAGCAATCTCAAGCTCAACACTCATCATTCTTAGCAGTCAACCTACTTCTAGTGGCTTAAATGAACACCCAAGCATAACATTCTAACAAGAAGGAAACTAAATTTCATTCACAATACTCGTGGAAAATATGAATATTAGAACAGAGATTCATTAGAGCTAAGAACAAAAAACATAAAAGAATTAAATTACAAAATAGAATTTTAGTTCAAATTAAAATGCTATCACCATTCAGTCAATGCGGAAACGCATTATGAAGTTCATCCCAAATCATTCAAAAAAAAAACAAATGCAGATACCTTTATCCATGTAAACGACATCTCAGAAATTTCGGAAACATGCGACAGAATCAAATTCGATTATCCACAAACCCAAAAAACGCAAGTCCGAAAATCAAGTCTCCGGAAAATCGCGCAATAAAAATCTTCAAAAACACAGACAATCATTTAATTTAATCCCAACAATTTCCTTCTTCATCCTCCACAATAAGCAAAACCAATCGATTCAACGAGGTTCAACTCACTTTATATTCGGAGATAAAGCTGTATAAATGCCAAGCAATTCGACGTCGTATCGAGCATCAGATGCATCTAAGTGAAACGGAAGAGGGGAAAACCCTAATATATAATAAGTAGCTAGTGTATGTCTATATATGTGTTTTACAGTAAATTCTAAGAGAGAATCCATTCTTTCTTCTTATTTGTATTTTTTTTTTCTTTTTTTGATTTACAGAAAAATGCCTATTGATCCTTCATTTCTTGAAAATTATGTTTAATCCCCAATTAGTCCAACTATCGGCATGTTAATTGCCACAATGAATATTACTTATTAAACATTTGGGTGGAGTTATCCACCCTCCACATTTTACTAAATACAGCTCACTTATTAATAACACTTCAATTAAAATGCAAGTAGTAAAATTGATTTTATGAAGTGGTCTCGTATATTTAATCATGAGAGGTGAACTAACCTACAATTATAAGTTTAATTTATAAATCTAAAAATAAAAATTGATTTACGAAAATGGAATTACATTGTTTGAAACTAACCCAAGCTATCCATTAAGTTGGCTAAACTCATTATATGATAGGCTCAAGCCTATTTAATAGGGTTGGATGCAATCCACGCCCCAGCTCAATAACTTTTTTTTTCCATAAAAGAGGTGAGAAAAAATTCCACTATATGTAAAAAGGATTACAACTACTTTATAAGGAAAAAGAATCACAAATATATCTTACAGAATATTTACACCGATTCAAATTGATTTAATTTGATTGGGTCCATTTATTTTAGGGTCTCTAGAATATTCTCTATTATCCTCCTTCAAGCAAAATGCTGTATTCAGATCAACACGTAGTTTGGAGTGAAAAGATTCGAATAGAGGCCGAACAAGACTCTTATTGAATATGACAGTGACCTGAAGGTCGAAAGGCACGAACTTAGTGTAAAACTTCTTATTTACGACTAGTTCTCGGATAAAATGGCAATCAATATCAATGTATTTGGCTCGTTTATGGGCAATCGGGTTCTGATTTAAGAACAATGCGCTTTTGTTGTCGCATAGAAGCAAAAATCTCGAGGGAGGTAGTGCACGAAGCTCACGAAGTAAATGAGCGAGCCAAATCATCTCATGAGCAGTAATGACGAGTGCACGATATTCGCTCTTACAGATCGAGCGAGCTACAATTAGCTGTTTCTTAGCACTCTAGAAGACCAGGTTGCCTCCCAAAAAGATGGAGTAGCCATAGGTAGAACGATGTGTATTCATACAATGGGCCTATCTGCATTAGAATAGCCAAGAATCAAGTAATCTGATGAATAAGAAAATGTAAGACCGAAATGAATAGTGCCCTTTACATTGCGAAGAATACGCTTAACAGCTAAGAAGTGAGCAACCATCGGACATTGGAGAGATTGGCTAACGTGATTAACAACATATGATAAGTTCGGACGTGTAATTGTAAGGTACTGAAGAGCACCCACGCGAGAGCGATAGAGAGTTGGATCCATAAAACGTTCACCATCACTGACTAGCAAGTCACCAGCAGCTAATGGAGTGGAAATCGGCTTTGAATCAAGGAAAGAAGCCCTGGTGAGTATATCATGAGCATATTTAGCTTGCCCGAGGAACAAGCCATTGTCGGTGTGAGTGATCTCAAATCCAAGAAAATGACTGAAAGAACCGAGGTCTTTGACAGCGAGCTCCTTGTTAATCCGTCGAATGAAGGCCTGCAAAATAGATGTGTTACTACCAGTAATTATGATATCATCAACATACAGAAGCAGAAATATAGTGTAATTAGAATGATGTAGAAAAAAGAGTGAAGTGTTCGTCCTACTATAGAAAAAACTGAGACTCATAAGGAAAGAGCTGAAGTGATCAAACCAAGTTCGTGGGGCTTGACGAAGACCAAAAAGAGCTTTTTAAGCTTGCAAACATGGTTTGGGAAGCAAGGATCAATGAAACTAGGAGGCTGAACCATGAGAATCGATTTATCAAGAATGACATGCAAGAAGGCATTTTTTATATCAAGCTGATGTAGAGACCACTGATGCTAGACAGCAATGGATAGAATAACATGAACAATTGCTACACGTACCATCGGACTGAAGGTGTGGGAAAAACAAACCCTGAAATTTGTATGAAGTTCTGAGCGACTAAGCCGGCTTTATAACGTTCGATCGAACCATCCGATTTGAACTTTGTGTGAAAGACATACGTAGATTCGACGATATTTTTATTGGAGGGATAAGGAACCAGCTCCCAGGTATTATTAGAATAGAGGGCATCCATTTCCTCATGCATGGTAGTGATCCAATGGGGAACCTTGACAGTGGACTTAAAACCTTTTAGTTCCTGCAAAACAAACAAAGAAGACAACAAAGCAGTGGAGGACATATCGACAAAATATTTGGGTTTGAAAATACCAGACTTAACTCAAGTCCTCATGGGATGATTGTTAAGAGGTGGGTTGGAGGGAGCAGGAGTAGCACTGGCTTATGAGGAGAGCAAGTCATTGAAAGGAGACCGAGTGACATCACGAAGGACAGTGACTGTAGAGAAAACGACAGTAGGTGGAGGATTGCTTAGATCATAAACGATAGTAGGAGAGTCCACGGGTGCGTGGGGAACGACAATAGAATGTAAGTCCTCATGAACGCCATCAAGAGGCAACAATGGAATGAAAGATGATGATGTAGGGTCAAGACATGCAACGCAAGGGGACGTAATTAGGGTTATATAAGAAGAAGTATTAGACGACTTCAATATGGAAATCGTGACCTGTGGCTCAAAAAATTGGGAAAAATCAAGAGCAAAGTCATTAGCGGAGGAAGAATCAGTACTAGTAAAATGAAAGCTAAGCTTATCAAATTGTACATGACGTGTAATGTAAGTGCGAAAAGCAACATGATCGAAACATCGAAAACCCTTTTGCATACTACTATAACCAAGAAAGATGAATGGTTGACTATGAGGTGCCAACTTATTTGAAGCATAATCATGAAGATACGGATAAATAGGACAACCAAATACTTTGAAATTAGCATAAATAGGAATCGAACCAAAAAGAATCTCAAATGGAGACTTGTCACTAAGTAAAGACGTATGTAAAGTATGGACAAACCAGTTTCAGTTATATGCCTATGTTTACGCTCCGCGCAACCATTTTGTTGGGGAGTGTACGGATAAAAAAAATGATGTAAAATACCACATTCAGCAAAAAAATCATGAACACACGAGTTTGTAAATTATGTGCCCCCATTACTCTGAAAAACCTTGTAACGCCCCATTTCTTTTTAAGGTAAACCTTGACTGAGGCGTTCTTACGTATAAAATTCACTCTTTCAAGAAAATAAAGATAAATAAAATCAAGGAAATAAAACGTTATGAAATAAACATTTTCGAATTTCTCGAAATATAACATTTTGAAATAAAACTTTCTTCGACCTTTAATCGTCGGCTACCAGCATCCACTACTCGCGCGCTACGTCCTAAATTTTTAAATTGAAAATATTTTAGAAAGTAGGGGTGAGTGCTTGAACACTCAGTGGGGATAAATCGTAACAATCAACACATATTAACATCATAAAGTTTAACATTCAACTCTTTCTTATAACTGCGGATCTTAACTGCCGTGCAAATAATTTACGGATCCTAACCATCGTGCAAACATATGTGAATCTTAACTGTCGTGCAAATAATTACGGATCTTAACCATCGTGCAAACATATGCGGATCTTAACCGTCATTCAAACATATGCGGATCTTAACCGCCGTGTAAACAATTTACTTTATTGTAAATCACACTTGTCATAAATCCATATCATTATTGTATAAAAGCACGTTTGCACTTCAACCATATTACAAATAAAATCACATATTTGTTCGAACACATATTAAAATCACACGATTTAAACACACAAATTCAAATAAAGTGCACAATTAGAATACGTTACCCCCACCTTGGAAACTCGACAGTACCGATCAAAAGCTTTCGGTCTTATTTTCCCTTATTCTTGTCTTTCGCTCGTATTTCCTTCCCTACAAAGTAATAAAGCATGACTTATCCTTTGATTTAAACGCTTAAAACCAATAAAATCTATAAGATTGACCCCTGAGAAGGTCAATAGACGGGGGTTCTAAATTTAGGGTTTACTGGATATTAAGGTTTGTGGATCACACTCCTAAAATTAAGGTTTTCTTGCTTAAATGTTTAATCATTATGTTTAAAGTCAATTTACGGTCAACCTTCTATTTTATAATGTTACATGACATAAAATATAATAATTATCAGATTCTAGGTCATAATATAATTTCTACAAGTTCTAGAGGTCGTTCTGTCATTTTATCAAAGTCTAGGGGTGATTTTGTAATTTTTGCAAAACTTTGGGGTTAGTCTGTTATTGTTCATTAGTTCAGGGGTCTTTTGCATATCTTATAAAGTTTAGGGATTACTTTATGATTACCCATAAGTTGAAGGGTCTAAGTGTTATTTACCCTAAATCTAGGGTTTGCAATTTGGTCCCTAGACTAAATTAAATTCTCAAAAACAACCCCAGCCCCAAACCCCTTTCTACTGTCTCCCCTGCTGCCGCCCAGCCTCCTCCGCCGCGCCCCCTACCACTTGCCACCGTCGCTGTCGGCGACCCACGTCATCGACAACTCCACATCCAACTCATACTACACACCGATACATATATATATATCATCACACATATACATATATATATATATACCTTCGTCGCCGCTTTCAGCGGCGGCTCACAATAGCCACACCGGCGCAACTCCAGCACCGACCACACCCACACAACATTCCCGGCGCCGGCCACCTCCTCAGCACACACGCCCACATACTTTGCACACACAAATACAACTATACACACATAGATATACATATATATATAAACATACAAAAATTTCATACACATGTCGTACGCGGCGAAGACGAGACCGGGTGAAAATCCGAGCCCGTACTTGTGACAAGCTCGACGAGTACTATATCGTAATCATTTTATCTTATCGGAAAAGACCTCGCGGCGGCGATTGGAGGTGGTCGGTGGCGGTGTCCTGTGAAAAAGGAGGTGGAGATGGTGTTGAGAAAGAGACTTTTTTTTTCCTTATTTTCCTTTCAAATTCTTTCTTAATAAATTTTCTCAGATCTCCTAATTTGCCAAGTGTAATAATTCTTAGCAAGAGGTGGCATCACTATACTAATTCATTAATTTTTAATAACTAAAGTTAATCATGGGCTTTATTATTATTATTGTTTTTGTTTAAAGAAAATGTGGGTATATTGTTTTTGTTTAAAGAAAATGTGGGTATTACAAACCTTTATCACGAAGTAAACTAATTACATATAAGGGATGTAAAATGCTGAAGCACATCGAAAAAATTAGATTTAGTATGTAAAGGATAAAACCAAGAAAAACGAGAATGATCATCAACAAAAACAAAGTAATACTTAAAACCATCATTGGAAAGAACAAGTGCAAGGCCTCATAGACCACAATGAATTAAGTCTAACACATTCAAAACACGTTTTTCATTTAATGGAAAAGACAAGCGTTTACATTTTGCTAACTGGCAAGAAGAATAAATAGCAGGCTTTGGCAAAACAGAAGTAACAACCAAGTGTCATAACTTATTCAATAATTGGATAACAGAAACAGGAATATGTCCTAAACAATTATGTCATAATTCAAAAGATGACTTCAAAACACTTGAGTATAAAGCAGCAATCAAAGCAGAGGTCCCATATTCCAAAACATAAAAACCATCTTCACACCGACCCTTTGCTAGAATCTCTCTTGTTGTCACGCCCCATTTTCTTTTAAGAGTTTAAAACGCAAATAATAATAAATTAGATTTTTTTTTCTTGTAAATCAGAGTATAAACGCAGCCTTGTTATAGAGCGTCCAACAAAATACCAAACAGTTAAGAATTTCAAGCAAATCAAAAATTTTAAAGATAATTATAGCAAATCCCTGGATTTTTCTTAGTTTAGCGGAAAACGTTCTTGTTTCGATCAAAACACATAAACCTTGATTCGTACATAACTTAGGGTTTCAGAAATACCAACATCCATGTACATTAATATTTACATGCAAAATAACAGACATTTCGGTTCACCCTTCATTGCCCTCAGTGTTTTCTGTAAAAATAAAAACATATAAGGGGTAAGTGTCAAAAGAACACTTAGTGAGGGGGGAAAAGTTTGTATAAAGAAAATACACATAATATTGCTTGCATACTATACATATAATACACGTTGTAGACTCCCGAAGAGTCCCAATGGCAACTGTGGATAGGTTTCCGAAGAACACCTATCAGGGCCCCAAGCCGACCCGATTTGGGCTGTTACACCCCCTTTGTATTGGGAATTCCAAAAAATATCCCCTTTTGTGGGTTTCCAACAAGTAATACCCTACTTGGCATGAAGGCGCATGCGCAATTAAATTTTCACACAATAGTTCTCACATAGCACATAAATTGCACATTGGTCACGTTCACGTTGGCCACATAATTCACATAACACATAGGTACAGAAAAAAAAAACCTTTTTAGTGGGTATTATCCCGACTTTCATCCTTTAAGCCATTTCCATTTGAGATACTTAAAATCAATAGCTCTCAAATCATATAATTTATTCAAATAAGGTTTATGTAGTGATAACATTTCAATTAAAAACAACATCACATAATGACGGAAATTAAAACACGTAGTCACATTATTTTTCATAAAATTGTACGATTTTTAAAACAGAAAAGGATTTTACCCCCCACCTTGGGATTTCTCGCAAAGTCCTGCAAAAGCTTTCGGTAGTAGTTCTATTTCGGTCCCCCACATGAACTTCCTACAGAGTAGGAAAATATGACTTATTTTCTGACTTAAATATCTTAAAATTTATAAAATATGTAAATAAATAAACTCTCAAGAAAGAATTGAAAGTCGGGGTTTCCAAAAATTAGGGTTTATTAAGAATTATCTTAGAATTTGCTTGCTTAAAGGGTTCGTTTTGTCATGTCCTATATCATTTTGAGGTCGAACTATCATTTTATAATATCGTAGGATATAAAATACAAATTATCAAATTCTAGGGTAAAAATTATAATTTCTACAAGTTCTAGGGGTCGTTTTGTCATTTTATCAAAGTTTGGGGGTGATTCAGTAATTTCTATAGAGATTATGGTCCATAATGAAATTTCTAGGAATTCTGAGGACTATATTGTAAGTTCAGAAAGTTTTTAGGGTCAATCTGTTAGTGTTCAAAAGTTTAAGGACTTAACTGTTAATTATCCTAAACCTGAAATTTGCAATTAGGTCCCTAGGATTTATCAAATTCCCAAATTTCTCCCCAATCCCCAAAACACCTCCCCTGCTCTTCAGCCACTGCCCTCCACCGTGCCGCTGCCGTTGCTCCACCTCCGATGCCGGCGACCCATGTCGCCGGCGACCACCACCTACACACTTCACGCACTCAACATACCTATATATATACACATACATGAATCCATACATATATATATATATATATATATATATATACCATCCAGCCTAAGCAGCGGCGGCTCTCCTTCACCCTCGTCGGCGCGAGCCCAGCGCCGCCGCCGCCTCACCAACCTCCATCTACCTCCACCCAAAATAACACCCAACACAAGACATACATATATATACACCCGATTACATACATATATATATAAACCTGCCACTGCCACCGCTTTCAGCGGCGGCTCTCCTCCTTCAGCCACACCGACGCTGGCTTCTTCCCAAACTCCGGCCCCAACATCTCAAGCACCAAACCCGCACACACACGCACAACCAACATATATATATTCGATTTCCAGCACAGCCGCTGCTAGATGCGGCGGCCTTTAACAAATCCTTGCCGGCGCGACCGAGCGCCGGCCACCCACCGGACCCACACACTTGCCGGCGCAACCAAACGCCGACACACCCAGCAGCAGCACCGGCGGCGGACAGAGAAAGACAAGGGCCGATTCTAACTTAGAACAAAAGAGGTCATAAAGGATTTGACAAGAACTACAAATTAAACGGAGCAAATATATAAATTCTTGCCGGAAATTTGCCGACGGAAAGAAGTATGGCTGCTGCGATGGTTGAGAAAGAATGTTGTGGAGATGGTGATATCCTTTGGAAGGTGAATAAATGAAATGGAAAAGGTGAAGAAAGCCTTAATTGACTTGATATCTATTTGCTCCCATTATAAAAATCATATTAATCAAACACCTAGACTAAATTATAGACTAGGCTTGGTGTCAAAATTTTGGTGGTATGCAAGATGAAATAAGTCAAGAATTCTTATCCTAGCAAAAAAATCAAGCAACTAGATTATTAAAATAAGCTTAGCAATTAATATGGGTATTACACTTGTCATCCGAGTCTAAATCACAAAAGAGTCATTAGAGAAAGAGACATCAAAGGGCAAATCCGTATTTAATTTATTGATGGAAAGTAAATTTTTTATAATGTGAGGAACAACAAGCACGTCTAACAGATGCAAACGATTGTTAATAAATTTAGAGCCTAAATGAGAGATGTAGAGAGCATCATCGTTACCAATGATGACTTGTCCATTAACGGTATAGGGCTCAAATGTGTCAAGGGTGGTGGATGAAGATGTCATGTGAGCAGATGCGCCAGTGTCCACATACCAATCAGACTGAGTAGAAGGTAAGATAGTGTAGTGAGCTTCAAATACTTTAGCAAGATTCGTTGTCTAAGACGAAGAGTCCCGTACATAGCGAGATGGGCAGTGATTCGCATAATGGGGTATGCGACAAATCTGACACTTTGGAGTGTATTGCCTCTTTCCATTGTGAGAGCCTATGGAAAATCCACTACTATTGTTATTAAAAGAAAAACCAGAAGATGAATTACCTGACCCCGAATGCCCGTGACCACGGTCATGATATTAGCCACCAAACGAATCACTGGACTGCCGTGGAGTACCGCCCGAACCCCATCCACGATCAGATCTCCGATCAGCATAGAAAGCAACTTGAGAAGGGGAGTCAGATGCCATAACATGATCATTTAGTTCATAAGTGCGAGTCTGATGAACAAGTCATTGAAACTGAGTTGCAGGAACAACATCATTCGAAGATCTGCAAATGCACGAAAATTAGGACCAAGGTCCCGAAGGAACCAATAGCCTTTGTCGATATCCGAGATAGGGTCGTCGATGGCAGACAATTGATCACAAATCCATTTGAAAGATAGGTTATACTCAACGGCCAAAATGGAGCCACGACGTAGAAGTTGTAATTCATCGTGGAGATGATGAACACGAGAGGAAGAAGCATAGCTGAAAGCCAGTTCAAGTGCAACCCAGATGTCACACGACTTTATGATACCGACGACTTCTAACATAGACTCCTTAGTTAGGGAAGAAAGAATGAGACTAAGAACATGGTGATGTCGCTTCTGCCATAAAACATATTCAGAATTCAGAATATCCTTTTCGTCAGCATCTTTAACAGTAGGAGACGGCTCGACGGTAGAGCCATCAACAAAGGGCAACAGATTGTCACATTGAAGAACAACGATGACCTGTGATTTCCATAGAAGGTAGTTTATTGACGTTAATTTGATGGTAAGCATATGAAGAAGAGTGGCAAGGGGAACGGAATCAGAGGGAGTGGTAGGAGGAGCCATGAAGAGACGAGAGAAGAAGGTGATGGCACTATAACAGAATTAGGATTTTGCGATGCACACTTTTGATACCATGTAAAGAAACTGATTTAGTTTACCATGAAAGAGGCGAGAAAGAATTCCACTATATGTAAAAGGATTACAACAACTTTACAAGGAAAAAGAATCACAAACATATCTTACAGAATATTTACACCAATTCAAATTGATTTAATTTGATTGGGTCCATCTAATCTAGGATCTCTAGAATATTCCCCATTAACATACTCGAATGCTGAAGAGTAGGAGAAAAAGAAGGCCTTCAAGATATTCTTGCAGGCAGTGGCGAAGAAAGCAAAGAAAAATGTGGAAGAAGTAAGACACATGTAATAATTTCACAATAATGGATTTCGACTCTTCTATTGATGATAAATACATTATTTGGAATGCTGATATTATCTCTCACATTTTGCCCTGTTTCATCATCAGTTTCACTGCCCTTTCTTTATTTGCTACTAACTACTGCATGCATTCTTTACGTGTTTGGCTGAGCTTATTAGGTTAAGTTTTTAAAATAAGATCTTATTTTTAAAACGTAGCCAAACACCAACTCTTTTAAGGAACTTATAAGCTCACCCAAACAACCTACTCTGTTAATTGAACAACTTTTTTTTTATATCCATAATCTCATTCACACACATGAAGGAACCGAATTCAGCAAGTGTACAAACCCGTGCACTTGGCTACCATTGTTCCTTCTCTTTCCAATGTTTGATTGACTAGACTAGACTAGTAGTTGAGTGCTCCTTGTTCTTCGGATCTTGACCGGATCCGAGCTTTCCAAGCTCTATGCTATTAGGGAATTCTGCAAGGGTCTTACCGTCTTCTTAATTGACTCTATTTGAGTCTTTGGAGTAATTTGGCCTTGCTATGCAACTTGTACATGTTGTATTTATTTATGTACTATAATATATATATATATATATATATATATATTCATTATATATATATATTATATAACAAGTATAATATTTGATATATTTTATTTATTTACGAAGTAATAATATAATGCATAACAGCGCTGAAGCGTGATTGGTGGTGACGGCCTCAAAATTGGTTTTAAGATTATTTTATTTTCTTAAGTACTCATGCTAAGAAGACTTTTGTTTTTATTTTTTTTTACTAAAATTTCACTCAAACGATTTAATTCTTTTGGGACCGTTTTAAAACTCTAATATGTTTCTTATAAAGTTTGTTTCTTACAAAGATTTTTATAAGTTTAAAAAGTTACGTTGATTTAGTAAAGATAATTACCCTAAGAAGAGGGGTGTCACAAAAATCTTGGCTCTTGGGAGTTATTTCGCTAAGATGTTGTATTTGAATTTGTTTATGAAAATTAAAGTCATATATAGTTGTTTTTTCTTGGACAAAACAACTAAAATGAATTAAATATAACAAATTTACATCCAAATGGAAAAAATTTAGAACTTTAGACTTTCTTATATTTTAAAATATTTTAATAAATAATGTATGTGTATATAAAAATACAGTAATAATTTTTCTATATATATGTGAGTGATAGAACCTCATTATTTTTGTATAACTAAATTTATATTTCATTTGAAATAATTTTCTTATTCCATGGAAATATACGTATTTTTTATTTTATGCTTACTAGATATATCATATGTACGTATATATGCATCCATGCATGTATATTATATAAATAAATAAATTTACTCTAAAACGAAAATATAAACATTAAAGAAGAACACGACATCTCAATAAGCATACAATAAATACTCTTAACTATCAATAAGAATGTGTGAATAATAATCTTGTACACAACCTTTCAAATAACATATATTATAAATCAGGGAGTATATATTTCGGATTTATAAATCAAAATATGCAATCATATAATTTTAAAAATATAATAATAAAGAATTTAATGATTAGTGGAAGCTTCCATAGCATAGTGGTAGTGCGTTCGCTTCGTAAGCGAAAGGTCGCGAGTTCGATCCTCGCTGGGAGCTATTTTAGATTTTATTTATTTAATTTAACATTTTCCTTCAAAAGTAAAATCTTTAATACAAACTATAATAGTTTGGGGTTGGGCTGGTTAGGTTTAGTTAATCTTTATAAAATCTTGTTTGGATTAAAGGTTAAGAGACCCACCTTTAGGATATAAAAGTGAGGAATTATATTGAAATAATGTGAGGAAATCTATTGTTGGGTTTGAGGAGGTCATGAAGTTAATGTTTTCTCTTAAGTTTGTGTTTAGTTTCGGTAAGTTCTAATCTTATCCAAAAATATTAGTCAAGTCATATCTTTTCAATTTATGTGGTGCTAAAATAAGTTTGTTTGTTGAATTACTTATTTGAGCATAGGTTTTAGTTAGATACTAAATTTATTCTATTTAATTTGAATTTGGATTTGAATTTTTGGGTTTTCCCATCCTATGAGAACTTAATGGAAGAAACATTATAGCATTAAAAAGAATCAACTGTAGATAATAAGAAAACTTGTCTGATAGGTATTTGAAAGACAAATAAGCAGCAATATGGTATAATTGTAAAAAAAAACATGAATTAAGAGGTTGAAATTAACACTGAACATAAACTCATGGCATGATATTTGCTGTTAGTTTGTTTGTTAATATTATCCTCGGGTTTTTTTATTGATTGAATTGTAAATGTGCTTTAATTGTTTAGAAAACAAAAAACTTTGTTTGTTGTTTATTTAAGCAATATGTTAATGCTTGTAAATTTATTATTTCAGATTATGGATGATGGTGGATTTTTTGTATTTGATGCATGGGTGGGGTACCTTTAGGTTATTCCCTAACTTAAAATATGCAGGTGGATGGAGGGTATATATACCACCAGTAGATGTTGATAGATTTTGTTTTCATGATATACTTAATATTTATAAACAAGCCAATGAAAAATCATGTAATGCAGATGTTTATTCTTGCACACCTAGGATTGAACTTGATAAGGGATGGAAACTTATTTTGTGGATGAATTTATGTTTGGTATTATGTCACATTGATATCAAACAATACTCCTCTATTTTGTTGGATGAATTTTTACACAACTATATTATATTCATTTTCTCTCATCTCTCTGTTCTTGTTGATTTTTTTGATCTTATTGTTTTCATTATACATGTCATTAATGCTTTAAAACTTAAAAGAACCAATGTCTGCATATCATATTGAATTCCTTCATAAGTATTTTGTATGTAATTATATGTTAAAAGGTGTCTCTCTCTCAACAAAGAAAAAAAGATAAGTTCCTTCCATAATCTATCAACAGTCTTGGTCCCCTGTCCCTGGTTATATTATGAAATTGAAGCTAATGGTTCACAATTTTACTTGTTATATTTTGTATGTCAGAAGAGCCAACATAATGATGTATAAACTGTGTGCTTATCATAGTGAAATTTTTTGTTGAATTTGTCTCCACGAGTTTTGCTATTTATTTCTAATAGTTCATCTAATGTGCTATGTACCCAATTTGTTGGGCATAAAGGTGGATGCAGTAGAGTACTTGGTTGATGCTTATGACAAGGAGAGGTTTGCTGAGTCAAAGAATGAGCTTGATGCTCTGCTATTTGACGAGTCCTTGTCCATTGTTCCATTCTTGAATTTGGGCAACAAGATTGATATCCCTTATGCTGCATCAGAAGATGAGCTGCGTTACCACTTGGGTTTGACGGGGATCACCACTGGCAAGGGAAAAGTAAACCTGTCCGAATCAAATGTCCGTCCAATCGAGGTGTTTATGTGCAGCATTGTTCACAAAATGGGTTATGGAGATGGCTTCAAGTGGGTTTCTCAATACATTAAGTGAGGTGTGATACAAAGATAATACATCTTTTATGTTTTCTGGATTTAGATGTTATGTTTTACTGGGATTGGGTTGCAACTGTTGTCTGTTTATTACTGCCTTTGGATATATTTATTTTGTTGTAATCCTTAGTTAAGTGACATGCAATTTTATCGTCTTGCCTGTTTCATGAAGTTAGTTTGTTGTCAAGCTAAATTCAACCATGACTAGATTAATCACAAATCATAAATCAATTTCTGAATTGAAGCAAAAACTGTTATCTTTCGAATGCTTTTGAGGAGATTATCAGTAAGAGAGTGTTGCAAAAAAAAAAAAAAAAAATATTTGCTACTCTATTATATCTCTTTTTATGCAAAAAACAATCGCTTCTTATTTTCCACTTTTGTTATCACACGATTCTTTCACAATCACTATGCATAATCTTTTGCAAACTCACCAAGTTTGATTCTTGAATTTATTTTGTGGAATTCTTAAGTTTTACCTTTAATTATAATTAGATTGTATAGTGAGTATTTTATTATAAGTATGTGAGGTCCTTTGTAACATAACTTTCTGTTTAAATAAATAAATTGTATACTCAACGCCAACTTCAAGAATGTAAATATATTCTCATCAGAGCATTAAAATTTCTTACCCTAAAATGGTTTTTTTTTTTTTTAAATAAAGCATAAAAGTCAGTTATATAATGAGAAAATAAAAATAAGTCGGTTCTATTGCTTCTTTCAGGCAGAACTTTGAAATTAACTATCAAGAAATGAAAAAAAAGAGTCAAAAGAAATCAGGAACTAATACAGAAGTAAACATAATTCTTACACAGTGTTGACACACGGAATTCAGAAATGAAATGGAGTAACAAGCCTCAGAGTCTTTGGACCATCTTTTTATGCATTGCCCATTTTCACAGCAGCTTTGGGCCTGGTTATTAGCGAAGTTCGGCGTTCGCCTGGAGTGGGATGACGGTATTCTGCAGAATCTGCTGCGGGCTATCTCGATCAAGTTCAGTTCGCAGGTCGGGCACCTCTGGAAAGTTGGGGTGATCTCCTTGCTTTGGTGTGTTTGGTATGCTAGAAATCTGGTGGCTTTTGAAGCGAAGCAGGTCAAGGTGGAAGCCATCAAGAGCATGCTTTGGTCTTTCATTAAGGAGGCCGGGAATCTTGCTATCGGTCATATGACCAACACCCAGGCAGATCTTTTATGTCTTGCTCGTCTTGGTATTTCAGGTCGTCCGGGCAAGGCGATGAAGATCACTCCTGTTCGTTGGTACCCACCTCTCGGTGGGTGGGTCAAGGTGAACACCGACGGTAGTGCTGACGGATGTCCAGGTCGGCTGCAAGCGGGTGGAATTTTTAGGAATGCCCGTGGCTTTGCTTGTGGATGTTTTTCTTTTGGAGGTGGTGTGGGTTTTGCTTTTGATGCAGAGCTTTTAGCGGCAATGTTTTCTATTGAGGTGGCTCATGCATTTGGTTGGAGACGCCTTTGGCTTGAATCGGACTCGGCCTATGTGGTGAATCTTTTCTTACGAAGATTGGTTTCGGTTCCTTGGTATGTTCGCAATCATTGGTTGAATGTGCTTGGTCTCATCGATACTATGGACTTTCGGATTTCTCGTATTTTCAGGGAAGGTAATCACGTGGCGGATGTCCTCACGAAGCTTCGGGTGGATTTTATGTTGTGGAATGCGGCTCCCTCCTTCCTTTCGTTTAAAATGTTTTTAGACATTTCTGGACAGGCTAATTGTAGATTTGCCTAATTTTTTGGCACTCTTTTTCCTTAACATAGTTTTTTTCCCACTGGATTTTACTATGTTAAGGTTTTAATGAGACCAGTTTTTTCTTTTTTTCCTCCTTTGTGTTTTTTTTCCTTTTTTTCTTTAATAATATGATACTTATTTAAAAAAAACAAGCTTATAAAATTTCATCACAATCACTCCCATTCTTTAATTTCATCACTATCAATGCATTTGCTTTAATATACAATGGAAGCGCATAATAGTCAATACACAAATGTAAAAGTAAGCAAAATCCACAACAATTCGCACATTGGGCGAGTGAAGTACACTTTCATCAAGTAAGACGGAATTAGGGATTTCGCGCAATATTAATCATATTAGAGGTGTAAATATTGTTATTCTTTTAATAGAGGGGAGACCGGTGCAACAACTCTAAATTACATAGGGATTTGACACATTTTACCCAAATAAAATGCTATTTTGGAGTGAAGGTTAAATAAACCCATCCTTTTATTATTTATATTTAGTTTATATTGCTACCATTTTTCTTCATCTGATCTACAAAACCGTCATTACAAAATATTGCAATGTATATTGGATTTGAAAAAGGAAACTGAAGTTTTATATATTAGAATATATTGGATTTTCAAAATTGCACTTTATTTTTTATTCTCCATCCAACATAATATTTTAGAATTTAAAATTAATTATATCTCAAAAAAAAATACTTAAGGGCAATTTGGTCAAGTAAATATCAAACCCTTAAAAACTTTTGATGGAAATAAAATTTTGATACATAAACTCATTTCCAAAAATAACACAACACTTAAACCAACAAAATATTAATTCAAACTTAATACGTAACATTCAAATTACTAAACATATTAAATGTTAAACCTAATTTAAACAAAACAGTTGAAATCCATCATAATCAACTAACCTAACTAAACCCCTAATGTCAGCCCATGTATAATGTCACCTAGAGAATGCCTCGTTAGAGTATGGAAATGAATACAACAATTAATAGAGTATCAATTAATCAATTTAATTTAACTAGTATTTGAGCTTACATTTTAAAATAATATATTTACATAGAAATATAATATATAGAATTTACATATATATATTTTGTTTAAATAAATATAAAATATAGAAATTGAATGAAATAGAGTACTATTTCATATTCAATTATTGGTATTGGTAATGAAAGTTAATACCATAGAAGAAATTTTTAGGATAATTGATAATTTTCATATAAGTATTGATAATTGCATTGTACAACAACTGTATTTGCATGAAGTTTTCTTTTGTTTGTTTTTGGAGTATTTTTATTAACCTCTCTTCTATTCTTCCACAAAAAAAAAAAAGTTGTTATTGGAATAAAAGTTTGGAATTGATTGAAATATTATGTATTAAAATTAATATTATAAAATGATAAGAAAAAATCAATTATAATAATAATAAATCTTATAATTTTAAAAAATAATTAAATAATAAATTACATATTTTGGAACACTTTTTTATATACAAACATTTAGCGTTATGTTTCTTTCCTCGTTATCTTTATCAAATATAAGGAAAGCCTTAAGGTTTGGTTGTGGGTGAGTGATCTATCTTCCTTTGACTTCCCTCTTTAATTAAGGAGTATAGTAAGGACATTGACCCCCAACAGAATATGGTAAATGCCATGCAGAAAAGGCGAACTTGAAAGAGCTTTCTTTTGAAATGTCCCGTATGGGTTTCCACAAGACACCTTTAATTTAAGAGGTGGAGGCTCTGACTCTTCCACCATGTCACCCTAGGATTTCTTAACTACAAGAATCGTCGCCTTAGAGGCTAAAGAATCCTCAGATCCTTGAACTACAACATCTGGAGAGGGAAGCGGCAGACCTTGTCGAACCAACTCAAATTTTCTCCTAATGGACTCACTCCGCTGAGTAGGGAGAATCAAAAACTTGAGAGTCAGCCGAAGACTGAACTAAGGGAGGTAATGGGGATGATACGTAAATCAAAATCTTCAAATCAGAACTATTGGTTGCACTAGAAACAATAACATATAAATGATCATGGTAAAATAATGGGTTTCTTCAAGAAAAGCCCGACATGAGAATACAAATTGTAATATGTTGTTGTTATGTAGATGACTAAGTGACAACGTGAAGCCTCAATTTCCACCAAGAATCAACTTGCTTTGGCAAGAAACAACACACCAATACCCAAGAACTCAAATCTCAACTCACAATAATAATAAGAAATTGAGAAACAAGAAATCAAACACCAGATATAACGTGGTTCGGCTTGAATATGCCTACATCCACGGGGAACGAGGGAGGGAAGATATTATTGTAAAATGAAAAACAATTACAATGAATTCTCTCAGTACAAAACTGATTAAATCACTCACTTTCACTCTATGCTATGAACTCAATACTGAAGTAAAAACTCTATATAAAACTGACCTTTGAAACTATTATATATCGCGAGTACATAGAAACAGAAAGCAGGTAAATCGATCAAGAATCGCGCCTAAACCAGCTTCTTGAAAACTGCTGCGCAGATCCGCAACCTGAAGCTAAAACCGAAACCCGTCTCTTAAGCTGATGACTTAACTGTTTTAACTTTATAAGTGGAAGTCCGATTTCTTCTCTGCATAAGTGAAATGACAATTTCTGTACAAAACTTGCAAACAAAACTTAAACCAAAAGCGCACTTCTGTATTACAACTTTACACATGCGATTATCAGATGACTTAGCCAACTTTGCAGATGCAAGCCAATATTTATCAAATCTCCACATTTGGCTGTATCTGCTAACAACTCTGCTAAGTCATATCTCTGTCATCAAGTAGCATTATCAGCTGACTTCCCTTTTAGACCACTCAGCTCCATACACAGCTTGAATTTTGCAGCAGGAACTGATTTGGTATAAGCATCAGCCGGATTAATCTCTGTAGGAATCTTGCATATTGAAACCGATTCCTTTTCCACCTCATCTCTTATGAAGTACATTCTAACATCTATATGCTTTGTTCTTTCATGATAGCCTTGGTGTTTAGAGAGATGAATTGCACTGCTGTTGTCACAGTTTATAGTAACACACTTCTGAGAAATTCCAAGTTCATCCATGATCCCTTTCAACCATATAGCCTCCTTTGCAGCATCAGTTAGAGCAATGAATTCAGCCTCAGTGGTGGAGAGGGCTACTATGGATTGTTGTGAAGTTCTCCAACTTACAGCAGTGCCAAACAAGGTAAATACATATCCAGTCAAAGACTTCCTTGTATCCAAGTTAGAGGCATAATCAGCATCAACAAACCCTACTATAGGATCAGACTTATCACTTACTCTTTTGAATCTTAAGCCATGACTTATAGTGCAATTTATGTACCTCATTACAGCCTTAACAGTCTCCCAATGACTAACACCTGGATCAGCCATAAACCTACTTATAATGCTCATGGAGTAGGCTAGATCAGGTCTGCAGCAAACCATTGCATACATAAGACTCCCCACTGCATTAGAGTATGGAATCTTAGTCATCTTGTCAGCCTCTTGTTGTGTTTTTGGACAATTTTCTTTGGATAACTTTACATGTTGTCCTATTGGAACGGCACTATATTTAGCCTGATTCATCTGATATTTGATCAAGACTTTCTTCAAGTAGTCAGATTGGTCTAAAAAACACTTCATCAGCACTCTTGCAGAAACTAATATCCATTCCTAACATTCTTTTTGCTACTCCAAGATCCTTCATATCAAATTCTGATTTAAGCAGCTTCTTAACTTCAAGTATACCACTCATTGAAGTGCTAGCAAGCAACATATCATCCACATATAGTAGCAAGAAAGTGTGATCATCCTTCTCATGTCTGAAATACACACAACTGTCAAACTGACTTCTAGTGAACTTAACCCTTTGCATGAAGTGATCAAACCTCAAATACCACATTCTGGGACTTTGCTTAAGACCATATAAGGACCTTCTAAGTAAGCAGGCTTTATTTTCCTTATTTTCAACAAATAAACCTTCTGGAACAGTCATATAAATCTGCTCATTCAACTTTCCATGCAAAAAAGCAGTAGTGACATCCATTTGGTGTAAGAAAAGACCAAATTGTGCAACCATAGCTAGCAATATTCTTATAGAACAGTGTTTGACAACAGGAGAAAATATTTCAGTGTAGTCAATACCTTCCTTTTGTGTAAAGCCCTTTGCAACTAGCCTTGCCTTATACCTTATTTGATTTCTTTTTGCAGCTTCAATCTTCTTTCTAAATATCCACTTGCATCCAACTAATTTGTGCTGCTTTAGTCTGTCAACTATCTCCCAAGTTTCATTCTTTTCAAGAGAACATAATTCTTCCTGAATTGCTATCAACCACTTGTCCTTCTCACTGCAGTTTATTGCTTCCCCCCCCCCCCCCCCCCCCCCCCCCCCCCCCCCCCCCCCTTTCTTCCATTGTAGTCTCTAGGCTCTTGGCTTTCAATTTCCTGTGCAGCAACCAAAGCAAAAGAAACATTATCAGCAAAACCAAAACGATTTGGAGGTTTTACCTGTCTCCTTTGCCTATCTCTGACAAGTTGGTAATCATCCAGCATCTCAGTTTCTTCCTCTTGATTTTCTTCTTCAAATACAGCCTGTTCAGTAACTTGTTCATCAGATGTTGTATTGTCTTTTTCAAGCTCCACCTCAAGCTCAGACTTATCTGAATTTGCAGAAGTACCAACACCTGATTCATTCACTTTCAGAGGCATTCTTGACTCATCAAAGACAACATCCTTGCAGATTATACACTTTTGCATATCCTTTTCAAAACACCATAACTTGAACCCTTTCACACCTTTTGGATATCCAAGGAATACACATCTTATAGCTCTAGGATCTAGCTTATCTTGTCTAATATGAGCTAAAGCCAAACATCCAAATACCCTCAGTCTGCTATAATCTCCAGGTGTACCATGCCAAGCCTCTTCAGGAGTTTTGAAGTTCAATGCTGCAGATGGACTTCTATTGATCAAATGTACTGCAGTGGCTACTGCTTCCCCCCAAAAACCTTTTGACAATCCTGAGCTAATCAACATGCATCTGACTTTATTTAAGATTGTTTGGTTCATCCTTTCAGCAAGTCCATTCTGATGTGGTGTGCCAGGAACAGACTTGTGTCTAACTATACCTTTGTCTCTGCAGAAATTGTTGAAAGCTTCAGAAGTAAACTCCAATCCATTGTCAGTCCTCAAGTACTTGACATGCTTTCCAGTGATATTTTCCACCTCAGTCAGCCAAGTTTTAAAGGATTCAAAAGCTTCATCCTTAGTTCTTAGAATGTACACCCACACCTTTCTTGTAAAATCATCAGTTAAGGATAGGAAGTAGCTGCCACCATTTCTTGTTTTCACTCTTGCAGGACCCCAAAGATCAGAATGTATGTAGTCTAATGGACCTTTTGTATTGTGTAAAGCTCCCTTGAAACTGAACTTCTTTGCTTTGCCAAGAACACAGTATTCACACATGTCCAGTTTAGTAATCCTATCTTTTCCAAACACTTGTTTCTTAGCCAGTTCTTGCAACCCTCTTTCACTGATGTGCCCCAATCTTTTGTGCCATAACTGAGTCTTGTCCATCTCCAGAGCCGAGTTGACCTCAGGTAACCAAGTCCTACCATCTAAGTAGTACAACTCATTCACTTTGCAAGCTTGCATAACAGTAGAACCATTCTTGCAAACACTCAGGCAGCCTGATTTGCACTGGAAATTATAACCTTGGGAATCAAGCATCCCAAGTGAAATCAAGTTCCTTTTTAAGTCAGGAACATACCTTACTTTGGATAGAAGCCTCAACACACCATCATGCATTATTAGGCCTATAGAACCAATTCCTTCCACTTTGCAAGACTTATTGTTTCCCAACAAAACTGAACCAAAATCTTGCAACTTTAAATCCTTAAACCATTCCTTCATTGGACTCATGTGGAAAGAACATCCGGAATCCAATATCCACTCACCTGAAGTGCCCTTTGAAGTAATGGCCAAGACCTCAGCTGATTCATAACCACTTGAGCCTGCAGTGTTATCAGCAACTTGATTTGCTTGATTAGGTTGTCCTTTGTTCTGATTCATCTTGTATTGTTTATACTTGATGCAATCTTTCTTGTAGTGGCCTGGTTTATGGCAGTGGAAGCATGAATTATTTGCTACATCATCATTTGAATTTTATGGCTGATTTTCTTGCTTCTTTGGTGGAGCCTTATTTTCTTTCTTTTGGAACTTCTTCTTGTTGATGTGTTATTTTATAGCCAAGCCTTTACCAACTGGTTCCTTCTTAACCTCTGCAACCTTAGATAACTCCTTTGATTTGAGAGCTATCAATACCTTATCCAAGGTTATAGTATCATGTCTCCCGTAGAGAATTGTATCAGTAAAATTCTCCATAGACTTTGGTAGAGAACTCAGTAGCAAGAGAGCCTTATCCTCTTCAGTAAGTTTCACTCCAATATTTTCAAGATCATCAAGGATTTTGAGAAAATCCCCAAGTTGAGAGGTGATGGACTTATCAGCAGACATCCTATATGCATATAACTTTCTCTTCATGTATAACCGATTTGCAAGTGTCTTCACCATGTATAAACCTTCCAATTTCTCCCAAATGCCCTGAGCTGTTTCTTCCTTGGCAACTTCCCTAAGCACTTTGTTTCCAAGACTTAGGATCAAGGTGTTGTGAGCCTTTTCCATAACCTGCTGCTTCTCTTCAGCCTTCATAGAATTTGGCAAACCTTTAGCACCTTTCAGAGCCCCAACCAAACCTTGTTGAACTAACAATGCTCTGATCTTTAACCTCCACAGCCCAAAATCCCCCTCACCATTAAACTTCTCAACATCGAATCTTGTTGCAGCCATTCTTGAGTGTTCTTCCAACCTTGGTTCCCACAGACGGTGCCAATTGACAGCGTGAAGCCTCAATTTCCACCAAGAATCAACTTGCTTTGGCAAGAAACAACACACCAATACCCAAGAACTCAAATCTCAACTCACAACAATAATAAGAAATTGAGAAACAAGAAATCAAACACCAGATATAACGTGGTTCGGCTTGAATATGCCTACATCCACGGGGAACGAGGGAGGGAAGATATTATTGCAAAATGAAAAACAATTACAATGAATTCTCTCAGTACAAAACTGATTAAATCACTCACTTTCACTCTATGCTATGAACTCAATACTGAAGTAAAAACTCTATATAAAACTGACCTTTGAAACTATTATATATCGCGAGTACATAGAAACAGAAAGCAGGTAAATCGATCAAGAATCGCGCCTAAACCAGCTTCTTGAAACTGCTGCGCAGATCCGCAACCTGAAGCTAAAACCGAAACCCGTCTCTTAAGCTGATGACTTAACTGTTTTAACTTTATAAGTGGAAGTCCGATTTCTTCTCTGCATAAGTGAAATGACGATTTCTGTACAAAACTTGCAAACAAAACTTAAACCAAAAGCGCACTTCTGTATTACAACTTTACACATGCGATTATCAGATGACTTAGCCAACTTTGCAGATGCAAGCCAATATTTATCACTAAGGATACAAAAAAAAATGAATTCGATCTTAAATTTGAGTAAATTCACCTATCAATCACGTTTAATGAATTGTATTTGAATTTTGAGTAAATTCATCTCCCAATCAATTATGGTTAATCACGAGACTTCAGAGGAAGAAAATTATTTAGGTATGATGTATACCATTTATAATATAAAATAGAGTTTATTATCAAATTTGCCCCGTAATTTAGGGGGTTTGGTAATTGCGGACCGTAACTTTTCGAGCTGGTAATTTAGGACCATAATTTGTCGGGCTTCGCGAATTTTGTTCAAATTAAGCCCAAATTGCTTAATTTGGGCCCAATCGGCACGTGAACCGTACGTGAGCCCTAAAAATTGGCTAATTCGGGCTATTTGTGCTGATTTGGCATTTCTTTAGTCTAATTGGCATTTCACTTTTTTTTCCACCCTCCACGTGGATTAAAACTTTAATATGTATTGAAATCCCCAAATCATACAAGAACCCTAATTCCCTCTATATTCTTGTGAATTCTTGTGCTCTCATGACGCTTGCTATCCCAACTCCATATTCGGAATCGAATAATGGGGGAAATATCAATCCGGAAAACCACCTTGCCCAGCCCCAGGTCCGTTATGAACTGCTGCCAGCGCTGCTACTCACCGTCAGGGTAGCGCCGCCGAGTTCTCCGACGATCACAGTCGTATTTTTCGCCTTCTGGAAAACGGAAACAACATCGGAGAACTGCCCACAGTTTGGTCCTGATAAAAGACCGTCAAATGCACGGAATCGTAGTACACATCACTATTCTGATTTGCATTACACGTCGTGACGTTGTAAATCATTAGGGCAATTTCGAATCCACCCTATTGGGCCAGAGCAGGGATGGAGAATTCCTGGACATGAAATCTGGGCATATGGTGTAACATCCTCGACCAAAATATACACGTCATTGGACATTCATTTCATGCATCATATGCATTTTATATTATTTATATGCTCTTAAATAATTAGTGTTGAGAAACCCATATTATAATTAATTGAGATTCGAGTAATCTTCGAATGCATAATATAAATTATTTGATTAATGATGATATAAATTATGTTGAAATTTACAAAGAAAATAAATTTAAATTTTATATATATAAATATACATATATAAACATGTAGTATATATATTAGTGTATATATATATATAATGTTAGCTGCAGCTATGCACATATAATATATAAGTTTATTTAATATTATAATATATATATATATAATAATTAGTAATGCATGCAATTAGCCACAACATGTATATGTATATACAAAAGAAGTTAATTATAATATATATATATATATAAAAGTTATGCATGCACAGCAACAAATATAATAATATAATAATAAAATAATAATAAAGGAAAACAGCAAACTTCTGCTGAAACCTGAAATGTGGTGACGGTAAATAAAAAGGAAAGATAAGGCAGCAGGAGTAGAAAAAAATAGAGAAGAAATAGAGAGTAAGGAAAAAAAATAGAGGGAGAAGAAAAGAGAAGAGTTTATTAATTTTGGTTTCATTTCTTTATCAATTTTCTTCAAAATTTGAGAGGGAGCTCGTGGGGATGTGTTCTTCGATTTGATCGGAGTAAATTCTCAAGATTTTTCCCGAAAGGTATAAAGAAATTAGTAAATTATATATGTCTCTAGTTATTATAATTTATCGGATGTTTTGGTAGCTTGGTAAGCCGAATTAGGAAAAGTTTAAAACATGAAAGTTATAGCCCTATCTCTTAGCTAAACTCAGGAGCAAACCGTGGATGACTCGGTTAAATATTGAGTAAGATAATGTCAAAATTCTAGGGCTTGTTTTATAATGATTCGGTTCGAAAACGGTTAATTATGCTGTGTTTGCAACCTAATTTTATGCAGGTTGGAGACTGAATTAGGAAAAGTGTTAAATATAAAAGTTGTAGAGCTATATGTTAAGTTTCTACCGAATTTTGCCTTGCTCGACTCGAAATTTTATAATTCAAGTTATAAAGGGAATTTTGAACATAGTTGAATACGTCAAAAGAATAAAGGTTGTTAGAATCTTGTATCATATGCATATATGAAATGAATGAAATTAAACATACATGCATTGCATTTCATTGTATAATGGAAATAAATATATTAAGGGGACAATTAGGCTAAATTGCATTGAATCGTATAGGAGCACGAGCTGTAGAACGAGAGAAGCACGGGCTGTAGAACGAGAGAAGGAAGCAGAGTGACGAACAAATCGCTTATCCTAGCCGGGTGAGTGTAAACCATATATGTGACTTATATGCTATGTGATTTATACGCAATGGGATGCAATTTATCTGCAAGGTTTGTTATATGGGTTCTATAAGAAGTATGTATTTATACGAATTGTCATTGGATTAACGGATATATTGGTAAATGTATATCTGATTATATGCTCAAATGATTGATATGTTGCATTACATATGACATGAAATTAAAAGGGTCTGTGACTGTCTTGCTATGGATCTGTATACACAGTGGAGACCTTCGGGTCATATTCATATTGAAGACCTACAGGTCTATATACACAGTGGAGACCTTCGGGTCATAATCATATTGGAGACCTACGGGTCTATATACACAATGACATATTGGAAATCTCGGGACAGATCCAAGCTCAAACAGTTCACAAAATAATAAATCGGATATAGTGGCATTTGCATATGATGATTATATGGTTGATTAATGTTAATGATTGTTATTTGTTTATTATTTAATTAAAGTAATGGTTTATATTCACTGAGTTGCGACTCATAAAAATCGTATATTTATTTTTTTAGATTCAATAGCCTTTTGAAGTGGGTTTGTACATATAGACATCACGCTATATTAGGTCGGCCAGCTGATGCCTCGTGCAACCTTCTCTTCCTCCACATTTTGCATTTTGGGCACGTGTACATGAGTTGTATTTAATATGACTTATGTTGGGATATGAGTTATGTGTTTTAATTTTATATGATATTAGTTTTTAAATAATGTTTTTATACTTATATGGATAAATGAAACGTCAGCATGATTTGTCTACATGATAAATAATTTATTATAAGATATACGTCATAGGGGTATAAGATGTTACAGTTTAAGTTGGTATCAGAGCGGGGATATGATTCTTCGGTGTCAGTATGCATTCATAAGTATTATATGTGATATGTAATTGATATTGAAATTATATTTAAATAAATACGAAACATGGATATTCATGAGCATGAATCATTGAGGAGAGAAGGTTCAGCCGTGCCACATCAATCGATAGAGGCATCTCATACATTACATGCATCACATGAGCATGCACAACATTCACCTAGATGAGCGGAACAAGAGGTATAGGGGCCAAGTATGGGTTCTAGAAGTAAAAATTTCAAGGAGCTCCGTAAATTAGGAGCAGTTGACTTTTATGGAACCACTGATCCTGCTGAAGCTGAGACATGGCTTAAAAGAACAGAGAGAGTTTTTGGAATGATGAGATGCACTGTAGAAGAACGGTTTGACTTTGCAGTGTCACTGTTGCAAGGGGATGCATATGATTGATGGGAGACAGTTCCACATGCTACAGTACAACCGTCAATCCTTACTTGAGATGATTTTCTCACCGTGTTCAGAAATAGATTTATGCCAGAGGTATATCGAGATAACAAACAACGAGAATTTCTATCTCTTAAACAGGAGAATATGTCAGTTGCTGAATATGAAGTTAAATTTACTCAATTATCACATCATGCGGCTGCGATGGTTGCTACTGAGCGAGACAGATGTAGACGTTTTGAGGAGGAACTTTCATATAATATTCGAAGTAAGATTACGCCTTGGGATCTCCATACTTATACGGACTTGCATGCTGCAGCAGTTTGGGCTGAGATTTTGTTAAAGGAAAAACAAACATATTTTCAAAGGCAAAAGAGAGAGTCGATGACTCATATTGGTGAGTCAAGTGAGAAGCCAACTAAACGTCAGAGTTTTTCCTCTCCAGTACAGACATTTAGTAGAGGTGGTCCATTCAATCAGAGGGGTGGACGTGTACAATCTTTTAGTCGTGGAGGTGGCCGAGGACCTAGCCCGACAATACAGACACGACCTATGTGTCAGCACTGTGGTCGATATCATACAGGAGAATGTCGATTTCTTACTGGAGGTTGTTATTACTGTGGACAACAATGACATTTTTATAGGGAATGCCCAGCTAGATCTGATAGATCAAACATTGGTAGAACGGTATCAGAACAGACAGTGTAAAATATTCGACCAGCAACATCAATGGCAAGTGTTACTAGAGGTCGTGGTAGATGTCAGACTTTAAGCTCTACTGCTAGTAGAGGAAGATCGGAGGCACCAGGAACACGATCACAGGGTCAGGCACGCATTTTTGCTATGTCACAGCGGGAGACAACTACAGCACCTGAGGTCATTACTGGTAAACTCTATTTAAATGATTTTGAAATACATGTATTGATAGATCCAGGATCCACTCATTCATTCATATCATCCACCATAGTATCTCATTTGTATAAAGAACCCGAACCACTAGATTACAACTTAGGAGTACATACTCCATTGGGTGAAGTTGTAAAGGTGCATACGGTATATCGGAATTGTATAGTGCGGGTTGATACAGTAGTGTTGCCAGCTAACTTGATCCTGTTATTTTTACGTGAATTTGATGTTATATTGGGTATGGATTGGTTGTCGAGACATCGTGCTAAAGTGGATTGTTATACTAAAGAAGTAGTGATAAATTCTCCTGAACAGACTAAAGTGATTTTCTATGGTGATCGACGGATTGTACCGACATGTTTGATTTCAGCAACAACAACTTTCCGTATGATCAGAAATGGATGTGAGGCATATCTGGCACATGTTGTAGATTGTACAGCTACACATGATGAGATCAGAGATATTTCAATTGTTAAAGATTTTCCTGATGTTTTCCCAAAGGAGTTGCTAGGACTACCGCCAGATAGAGAAACAGAGTTTACCATAGAGTTGATATCGGGTACCGCACCAATCTCTATTCTTCCATATCGGATGGCCCCATTGGAGTTACAGGAATTAAAGAAACAATTGTAGGAACTGTTAGAAAAAAGATATATACGAGCTAGTGTATCGCCTTGAGGTGCGCCAGTACTTTTCGTGAAAAAGAAAGATGGTACATTACGACTATGCATAGATTACCGAAAGTTGAATCAAGTAACAATGAAAAACAAATACTCATTACCACGAATAGATGATTTATTTGATCAACTACAGGGTGCACAAGTATTTTCCAAGATAGATCTTCGATTTGGGTACCATTAGTTAAAGATAGTTAAAGATGATATTCTGAAGATAACATTCAGAACTCGATATGGGCATTATGAATTTTTGATGATGCCATTCGGGTTGACTAATGCACCAGCAGTATTCATGGCCTTAATGAATAAAGTGTTCCAACCTTTCCTTGATAGATTTGTCATTGTTTTCATTGATGACATACTGGTATATTCACAGAGTAAAGAGGAACACGCGGATCATTTACGGATGGTGTTACAAATCTTACGAGAAAAACAATTATACGCAAAGTTGAGTAAATGTGAATTTTGGTTGGATCATGTGGTATTTTTGGGACACATAGTATTTGGACAGGGCATAGCGGTCGATTCTAGAAAGATTGAGGCAGTGATAAACTGGGAAGTACTGATGACAGTTACGGAGGTTCGAAGTTTTCTTGGTATGGCCGGATACTATAGACAATTTGTCGAAGGGTTTTTCATTATAGCAGCACCACTCACAAAACTGCTACGAAAGAATGTTCCATTTCAATGGAATGACAGATGCCAACAGAGTTTCGATGAATTAAAGCACCGTTTAACTACAGCACCGATACTCACAATTCCTACAGGCACTGGGGGATTTGTCGTTTACAGTGACGCTTCACATCAAGAACTTGGTTATCTTTTGATGCAGAATGGGAAAGTAATTGTTTAAGCATCACGAAAATTATGACCACACGAAGTTTCCTATTCGGTTCATGATTTAGAGTTGGCGGCAGTGGTATTTGCTTTAAAAATCTGACGACATTATCTTTATGGGGAGACGTTCCAGATATTTACCGACCATAAAAGCTTGAAGTATTTGATGAGCCAAAGAGAATTGAATATGCGACAGAGACGGTGGATGGAACTATTGAAGGATTATGATTGCATGATAGAGTATCATCCCGGAAAGGCTAACGTTGTAGCTGATGCGTTAAGTCAGAAGTCCGATGGTACAGTGGCACATATGCATTTAGCTCCACTTTCAGATTTAATTGTTTTACGATGTTTAAACACAAGACTACAGTTAGATACAAGTGGAGTGTTGATTGCTACCTTGGAGATTCGTTCGATATTGAAACAACGAATACAAGATGCACAGAATAAAGATGAAAAATTGACAGAAATTATTGAATAGGTGCAACAGGGTAAAGACACACCATTTGATTTCCAAGATGGTACATTAATGTTTGACACCAGGTTGTGTGCACTTGACGTTGATGATTTACAACGAGAAATTTTAGACGAAGCACATAATGCACCATATACTATGCATTCAGGCATAACAAAGATGTATCACACTTTAAGGTGTGTGGTTGATCAAAGCGCTATGTATATATGAAGATAAAGATTGATATGAGAGTCATTTTCTCCGGACCCACCCCCAGGGATTAGAGTTTGAAAGACATAAGAGATTTTTTTTTTAAATTTTCACGAAGTAAATTAATTTTTATCATTGAATTAATTTTTTTTTATGAGATCTGACCCTCATGACTGAGAATTCGTGAAATGAATAGGAGACTATATTGTTTTTATTTGCACAATGTAAAATTTAATTTTTATCTCGAAACTTTAAAATTTTGTTTCCATTAAATCTGATTACTAAATCGATATATTCTTTTATTATGTCTATCAAATAGTATTTTATCAATTTTTTAACCATCACAGTACTCAATATAAATAGTAACAAAAGTATGTTGAAGTGCTTTGTAAAATGTGAAGGAATTTCAGTTTAATAAAATAAAATAAATGTAAAAGAATAGTAAAACATATTTAGAAAATTTAGAAATATATAATGCATGAGGGATTGCTGAGATAAATGTATTAGAAACTTACAAATGCTTTATAATTAAAGGGGAATCTTTCATGTATATATTTTTTAATATTGATGAGCCAGCTATATATGAAGAAATTTGTGGCTTGTGCAAATGCTAATGAGTGGAAATTGCTAAAGAGAAATCATGAGAGTTGAGAATGAAATTAGTAGAATGAACCAACATTAGACTGTACAATGAGAATTGAGATTTTCATTTTATATAACGATCTAAGAAAGAGAATAATTAATTACATGTAACTAAATAGTGGTCCTTTTGAGCTTACCTCTATAATAGAAAAGAACCAGAGCAGGTGTGTTTGTCCCTCTTGAACTTTAAAAATTATTATTTTATATGTAATTTTTTTTTATCATTAATTTATAAGAGTTTGTGATCTTTACATTATACAAATTTATTCATTATATAAATTTTAGCCTCCGATCTACTTTATGTATTGATTTGATAAAAATTTACCTCCTAAAACAAAATCCTAAATCCGCCCCTAAATCAGAGCCTCCAAGACTTTAACATCCATATTACACATATTACCATTAGTTCACAATGGTATATGCATATTAGGTGGTTGTAATATATGGGTTTCGCTATTCTTCTATATAAAATATATAAAATAGGGTCGTCTGTAATAAGTTTAGTAATTGCTGCGAAGGTAAAAGAAAATTATAATTGAATTTTTAGTAATATAAAATTTGAATATTATTTAAGATTAAAATAAAGAAAACCCTGGAGTATCACTCGTTTTTGTACTTTATAATTCAAACCTTTTTTTTTTTCCTTGTTGTACCCCAAAATTTACAAATGAAAGAAAATATAGATATACCCTCGCAGTGGAAAAATATGAATTATCCAATTTTTTATTAGTGTTTTAAAGATTAACTGTGTTTTACGGTTCTAGCCAGAAAAAACGTATTACACTTCTGCACAAGTGTTGGAGAGAAGCTAAGTCATATTGGAGACTTAAGTTGGGAAGTTATCTAATAACTTCCACAACTTCTCTTTATTTACTTTTTACTTCCAAAACTTTATATCTATTATATATGAAATTAGGTCAGTCTACATGAGCGACCCATTGACCCGGGTTCAATATACTTATTCCTACAACTAATTTTTCACTCACAATCTAAGCTCATTTTACCATTTTTTTGATCAAAATCAAAAGTCACAAGAATAAATTATAGTTTATCATTAATTTTGTTAATTGTAGAGATACACTAAGTACACATATATAGGGTAATTTATATTTTTTGACAACTAATTATTTTTATTTTTGTCATTTATGTTTTGATTTTTTTAATTACAGTTCAATTTTGATTGGAAGTTTCAAAATCATTAATGTGGTCATCGGAATTTGGCTTTCATGTCAATTCCGATGGTTACACCAAAGATTTTGAAAATTCAAATCAAAATTGAATTGAAATTGAAAAAATTAAAACATAAAATTGTTAAACAGATATTTAGTTGTCAAAATGAAAATTTGTCTTACATCCATAAAATTGAAGTTAACTCTCTCTATATATCTATTATCTATATAAAAGTGTAGATGTTTCTTACAAAATAGTGTGGATGTTTCTTACAAAATATGGATTGCCGAATATATCCCGATTAAATATTATTATTTAAGGTTATAATAGTAATTTATAATTTTCATACTTAAATAATTTTATATTAAAATTATAACTAATTCAAAATCTTATAGAATTATATTATAATTAAAATTTTAATATAAAAGTGTTATATATAAAGTATTTATATTAATTTGAATTGATCTTCACATACAACGCACGTGATCTAAAATTCGTATATATATATATATATATATACACACACGCTATAATAAACTTAAAAGTAAAAGAAAGGACCACTGGGAAACCTTTCATCGACTTTATGGGTTGCCTGCTGATGCATCTCCAACAATTCTTTAAATTTTCTTGGATCTTGTGACAGACAGTTGATATATATACATATCATGTCTCTATCATCATCCCACTCTTTGTTTTATCTTTCTTTCTGACAAACAAACCGAATTATTTCTACTTTCTGACATGCATTCTGCCATTGATGCAGCTTCATCATCATCTTCTTCTTCTATTCTCTTTTGAACTCATGTACATATATTGATGCCTGTGATGTCACTGGGATCTTTCTTTTCCATTTTGGCTTTACTCTATTTTAGGGTTTTGTAGCCTCTTTTTTTATGTTTGTGTGGTTGTTATCAATGACGTGCATGATTTGATCTCGAGGTTTATGTACAATTGTTTCATCATATACTTTCTGTTATGTGTCTCTGTGTCTGAGATATATATGTACTATTAGCTTAAGATCTATTTTTTAATCTTTTTTTTTTTTTTTGGTTTGGTTTATTACTGTTAGATCTAAATTAAAGGAGAAGAAAATGGTTCTTAATTATCATGTAAGTGCTATATATTAATGGCAAAGTTAATTGATATTTATAGAATTGAAAAATAGCAACAAAAAAAAAAAGAGCGATTAATTAAGTGGACGATAATATCCCTCAAATTGAAGAAACTTAAAGTTGGGGTGGATTTTTAGGGTTCTAGATTGGGCAGTCTAATCGATGTTCCTTCAATATATATGTGATTGGGTGAGTTTTTGGGGGAATTTTTCCTTAATTAAGACATTATACATTTATATTATACCACATTACTAAATAAGTCTGAAAAAAGGGAGTCTTGCCAACTTCATGTGCGGATAATTGTCCGAAATTGAGGATTTTAGATTAATTTGTTCTAAAAATTGGTCAAAATTATAAAAGTTCCTTTTATCGAAGACTGACTGATTATAGTGTCCTAAACTTAAGAATCCCATAAAGTTATAATTCTAAAATTACAATTTCCCCACAAAATATTCATAATTTGACTGAGATTTGACTTCATAAAAAAATTAATAATACAGTCTTTATATATATAACCCAATACTGGGATCCTTGTAAAGCGAACCTCAACACAAAGTATTACTACTTTATGTGATTTAAAAAATAAAATAAAAAAGCACAACATAAATCACTAATGACATGATTGGTATGGTGGAATGAAATAAGGTGTAAATGGAATGAATCTAAGATTGGAATGGTGATGGGAATTGAATGATATTAAAATGTTTATTCCTATGATTGGTATCGCAAAGGAATGAGAAATGAATGAAATAATCATTATAATTATATTTCATAATTGATAACTACAAATAAAACATTAAATCAATTTTTATTTGATCAAATTATCATTCACTATAATTTTATTTTAATATTCTTATTTCATTTAATTTAAATAATATGATATATTTAATTAATTAAAAAATTATAAAAAATTAATCATTGCACTAATTATAGGTTATACCTACCTTCAAATTTTACTATAAATTTTACTATAAAACGTATATTTATTTCATTTTTAAAATGAATAATTTCTAATGACCATTTATGAGATGTAGATTAAAAAGATTTTGAAAAATAAAATTTGAAAAAAATTTGACTGTAATTTATTATTTTCGAAAAAAGACGACTACTTTAGTAAATTATCCAATTTATTTTATTAGTTTATGACTTGTTTGAACAAATATTTATTTTATATTATAAAGTTCTTAATTTCCAAAATCTGAATTGATCTGATCTTTAATACCTGAATCTTTGAAAGAACTGAACCGATGTGATGGAGCAAGTTTGGAGATATTTTTTGCAATTTTCCAAAAATCTCTGAACTTTGAAGCAATTTTAGAGATTATCTTATCCTCAACTTATTCTGAATCGTGCTCACCCTTATCACTAATATTAAGGTATATCATATTTAGATATTTTATTTTTTATTTTATTTTTTATTTTATTATTAATATATTAATTTTTTATTATTTATATATTCTTATAGTAGTTAATTATATTATATTTTATGATAGTTTTATTAATTATTTTATATGATTTTGTGCTATTAAAATAATACTTTATATTATTTAAAAAATATTTTAGTTAGTTATAATTTATTTATATATTTTTATATAAACTAGACTACACTTATTTGTACTAATATTATATTCATATAATCTCTATATTTTTAAAAAATTTATATTCTTTTTTATTTTTATTTTATTTATCAACTTAATTTTATTATTTATTTGATATTTTCATTTTTTTATTTTATATTAAATTTATATATTATATTTTTTTATAAATAATTTTATATTATTATACAATTTTATATAATAATTTAATTTTGGGAAGTCAACTTGTAAAAAAATAAATTAAATAATGATAAATAATCAAATTAATAAATATAATTCATTCATTTGTAGGTGAGGAATACATAATACCATGGGGTAGGAAGGAATGACCATTCCCTCATCCATGGTAATGACAATTCCTAAAGAAATGGTGATTCCCACTTATAAACCATACCAATCAAAGGAATGAGAATGAAGGTAAGAATGATGATTCCATTCCCAACTCATTCCATCATACCAATCATGTCATAGTAGTTTGCGTTCAAATTGACTCAATAAGATACCAACGTTTGAGTTATTTATCATAGAATTTGAATGCTTTATTTGAACAAAACTGTGTGAAATCATACTGAATATTTAACCTACTCTCGCTACAATTTTATGACATTAACATTTTAATTGGGTCAATGAAGGAGAAATTATCATGAAATCATTAAATTTGGGTCTAAACAGCACGTGGGATGCACTTGGCTCTCCAAATTCGAGTTTGTTAGAAATTTTATTCGATTCTCACTCAAATCGAATTGAATTAATTTGACTTTGATAAATTGATTTGGTCTTTAGTATGACTTAAGAAGATTAGTGTTTTGCATAAAAAACATACATTCTATCATATTTTGAGATATATTAAATTTTAGGTAAACTTAAGGGTGGTTTTGGTGGATTTCAGTGTAGTGGGGGCAAAACGTATGTTTCCTATTTCAAAACAACCACCTCCTCAAACCATGACATAACACGATACCATATAATGTATACATATTTAAGTTTGATTTAAGTGAAAATTGAATCAAATTATCAAAAGAAAAACTCATTTTATGACCAGATTTTGCATGCATTTAAATTGGTTGAGAGTTTTCATCCTTAGGACACTAAGAATATATCTATACATAAATGTTTATTCATACGTCAAAACACTCATCTTCTCAATTTATTAAAAAAAAAAAAAAACTCAAATTCATCAAATTCAGATTGATTTGAGCGAGAATCGAATAATTTTTTTTTTAAAATCCGATTTTTTTTTTTTTTGAATTTTGGACTAATTTGTCCTTAATTGGCCCAAACTACAAAATCAGTATCCTAATTTCTCAAAAACTTAATGTCTCTAAATTAGTGATCAACGACCTACAATTTCTCAAAAACTTAATGTCTCTAAATTAGTGATCAACGACCTACACAAGTTATCTTTAGGTCATTCATCATTGAAGAACACTAATTTTTAGATCCCCACATTAAAACACTAATTTTTCAATTTGTGCAATTCTAGGGCAAAAGCTCAGAAATCATGAATTTCGGGTCAAATCGCACGAATGTCGTGCCTAATCACTTAGACAAATTAAAAAACCTAAATTTCATGCAATTGGACTCAAATTTCATGATTTTGCATTTTTTATCCTAAAATCGTTCAATTTAAATAAGTTCGTGTCTTATTAATATGGAGGCTCGAAAAGTTTAACCTATATATAGTGTCCTAAATTTACAAGTTTCATTTTTAACACAAACATTCTATCAAATGCTGTAAGAAACTCGTAAATTCAGTCAAACAATCTCATACTCTTACCAAATGAAACTACATGAAAAACATCAACCTGATTTCCATGCAGTATATTTACTTCAAAATTTCGGCATTTTGAAAAAGAAAAGGGAATTAGAAGAAGACGTTCAATTCTAAAAACATCATACAGAATTGATACGATCAACAAATTGCAACTAGAAAGACAATTACTTGGCATGAATATTCACTCCACTGATAGATATCATATCTCTCCATTCTATATATAGATTGATTTGATTTTCTACAAGAAATTAAAATTATGTTGGGAATGTACTCAATTAGACAAGTTAATGTTTTTACTCATATTTAGTGAGTGCCATACTTCGCAATGCATTTAATACTTAATCCTGTACAAGAGTACATTAATTAGTAGTACTCAATTGAGTAAAAATCACTTCATGCAGAAATTGAAATTTAAGGCCATCCAAGAAAAGAAAAAATAAGCATATGTATTACAATTTTGATCAGATAAATATTTATTTGATATTTAACAGTTTTTTTACTTGTGGGTAACAATTTTTCATTCTACTTTTTGTGTGTATATATATATTTATATTTAAAAAAGAGTGAGCGAAACGAATTAATAAATTTTCTCCAATTAGGGAATTAACTCTTTTTAAAGCTATTTTTATTCATTAATAAGCTAAGTTGTATTTCATGGGAGAAAATAATCATACGAGGGTACATCAAAGAAACATATGGATGGAAATATGAATATCTTAAGATCCCTAATGTTTCGAAATGTTTTTAAAATATAAAAATATTTGAAAAGGTCCATAAATTACAATCTATAAACCGAAGTTAACCTGAGAATTTATAAGCAATATAATATAATGTGGTAATCAAATCCATAGTATATATATTTCCTTCAAGAGTTGAAACTAGTTAAAGATATGTATTTATATATAGAGAGAGAGAGAGATGGTACTATAATTAATTAATATAATTACTTACCTTGATGAAAATTCACACTGTACTCTTCTTTAATAACTTCTCTTGTCTTTCTCCTGTTTTCCTTCACCATTTTCCAGTGAAAAAACATCCTTGGAATTCACACTCAAACCGGAGGATTTCATGGGAGAATTGATCAAATGAAGGGTTGTTGGAAACAGTGAAGAAGTTTGCTGCAAATTCTGCAAGTGGTGATCATGATTAATTTGCCTTAAATGATCAATATTCTCCATTGGATGACGAGTAGTAATGGCCGAGGGCATAGCAGTCGCAGATGGACTTAAATACATCTGATCAGAACCCGAAGAGAGAGAGTGGTTTTGTTCATGAGTTGCAAAAGCATAGCCTCCTCCAAACTGTGACAAGGACAGATTTGGAGGCTCCCAATGGAAGAAATTGGAGCTGTTATAAGGTGCAGAGAATTGAGTGTTTAATGGGAAAAAGTTTTGCACAAAACCCCCAAAACCCTCATTACTTTCTATATTATCATGAGATGAAATCCACTTGCTTCTTTCCACCATGGCTGCAGCAGCTTCTTGGTGTTCAAGACTCTCAGTACTTAACGTAGTGAAACTTGTCGGGATCATTGGTAGAGGTGGGAGTTTCTCGATTTCCTGTTTCGTTGCATCGATTAGCCATTCTACAACCTTGCTCGGTTGGCTCAATCCGAGCCGGTCTTGAAGATCGTATAGCTGGATTGCTGTGGGCACTGAGAGGCGAATTCGCCTGTCTCGTAACCCTCTTATGGTGCACACTTTGCTATGCCTGTCTTTGCCTCCGAAAGCGCGTGAAACTCGAACAATTCTTGGATTCTTGAAGCATGAAGTCCACTGTCTTGTACTGATCCTAGGATGCTTGTTCATGTCTACTTCTTTCTTTGCTCCCACATTTTCTTTTTCCTTTCCATTCATTCTCATGTAGCTACTTGCTTCATTAGTCACCTGCAAGTAAGTAATTTTATCTTTTTTTATCATAACTCACAAGGATCGATGAATCTATTTTTTTATGATAAGAAATTATATGCTAGAAAATCCATAGATTTTCGAAACAATTGAAAACACAGGATATATATATATACACTTAAATTCCTGATATGGAAAAGGGAATTGAGAAAATTATGAAACAGCTAACAATTAGGTTTACCGAATGGAAAACATGAAATTCCTGCAATTTATCAGTTTATCATAATAAAATCAAGAAAACAACTCTAATACATAGTTGATGAACACTAATCTATCTACGAAAAACAAAAATCAAAAAGAATATTTTATGCTTAAAATCTTCAAGAGAAAAGATCAATATAGGCACTTGATTACTTATGAAGTCAGTGTTGATGAAGCAGAGGTTCAAAGCTATGTCGGTGTTGGAAGAAGTGGAGTTAACAGCTAGCTAGGTTTGAGATTATGTATAGAATATTGAGGTGAAAAGGGAAAGAAATGAAGGAAAAAGAACTATAAATGTGACTCAAATTTCAGCAAAAAACTGTTACTAAGGCTACTGCTTCTTCAACCATAGTTGGCAAAATTCAATGATGTGCATAATATGGTGAAAATTTTCTTTTTATATTTTGAGTCCTCACAGACATATTAGCTAGGGTTAAAATTTCAAAAACTACTTGAAGTATGACCTTTTTTTTTTAATCAAAATGTACATAAACATATGTCGAAACACTCTATATCTTAGACTAAACGAACACTCATGTCAGTTTTTTTTTTTTTTTTTTCATTCGATTCAAGCCCAACATGAGTGAAAAAAAAAAAAAAAAAACCAATTTTTACCCAAAAAGTCATAGAAAACAAGTTTAGATTGCAAAGTGTGAAAAAATCGGTGGACTTGGGGGTGCATGCGGAGTGAAAAAATTTAGATTGCAAGGTGCAAATATGGTAATACTTCAAATTGTGTTTTGATTTCGACCCTACTTATTAATTATAAATGACTCTAAGGTAGACTTTTAATTTCAATATATGGGACCAAAACTTGATAGATACAAAAGAAAAATGACTCCTTTATCGACAACTACTAGTAGCTTTATCAGAACAATATATTCATACCTAGCGTGCAATGAACCCTAGAGAGAGAGGTGCATGCCCTTTTCATAGCTCTTTTTTCTTATGTTAGGAAATAAATTAATTGTTGACATTAATTATAGTTGAATGTGCTACACAAACATTATTCTTACTTCCGAATATAGGCACAAAATATTGAACACACACATAAATCATGTAATAATAAAGTTAATCAACAATTAAAACATGCAAAGAAAGAGTGAATTGAAAGTAATTAATTAATCATGTCTATAAGCTTGATATATTAGGTGGATGAGAGAAGAGATAATTGATTAGAATATGTACCTTATAAATAGAGGAGGGACCAATGTAGCTTCTTTAAAGCTTCTGTTTACTACTCAGAGGACCACTCCAAAATTTGCACTCAGATTGCATCAAGCAACTTGTACCCTATTTTTTACAGTTTTCTGTTATTTTTTATTTTTTTATTTTTTTATTTTTTTATTGGATTGAATGAGATGTGGGAAAGCTGAAAATCTCTTAATTGCCCATGCAAACCTTGATGAATATCGAAATTCATAATGTGGTCCTAATCCAAGCCACTTAGAAAAATATTTTAATTACTTTTCAATACATGCTTCAGTTAAGAGAGTCTGATCATACACCAAAACCTTCACTAGAACCAAAAGGAAAAAAAAAAAACTCTTTAACAACAATAAAATGTGATTCGAAAAGCAATATTGATAGTTATCACAAAAAAATTTACTAAAATATTTTGTCGCTAATTAGATTATTATCTCAAAAGCCTTCTCATATTTTTTTTTTTTTTTTTTTTTGCTACAATGCATTGTTGTCACTATTACATTAGCAACAACATTATGTTGTCACCAATAAATTTTTTAGTTTTTGTTTTTAATAACTTATTGTCAATTTATATTATCAATTTTTGCAATAAGTACGAGTGCATTCCACACAAGATAATTACAGAGTATATATATATATATATATATATATATATATATATATATATGTATGTGTGTGATAATTCTTCACTACATATTATAATCTCATATTCTAAGTTTTGATTTAATTTGCAAACAATATTTCAACCCATGTACCTATTAGGAGAAAAGTTGCATGGTAATCCGGGGTGGGGTTAAAATTACGCAAAGAGATGTTTCATTCCTCAGTTCATTTACACAAATTTATTTCTGAAGTTTTTTTTGACAATATTGATCTAGGTTGCTGGTCTATTTGATATAAATCCACTAATATATGGTTAAGTTTTAGATTAATTTCCTCATAATTAAAGTTGTAAATAAATATTACTATACTCTAGCATGCATACCTTGCTTCTTGCACAGTACATCAACTAGTTGTGTAGGGAAAGTACTACAAGCTCATATTTTGAGAAAAAGTTTGTTTTTTATGAACCAGGTGCACATGCAATCGAGTCGACTCAAGTTAATACGGATCCGCGAGTTTTTTTTTCTTTTGTGATTCATGTTATTTTATATTATATTAATGTAACATTTATGTACAAATATCCTTACCTTTATGTAATATTTTAACTTTAAAAAAAAAAAATTTAGCGCAGTTTGTATTTATATACCTTTATGTGATATTACTCATACATTTATGCGTATTTATACATTTATATCAATATAGTCATACATTTATGTAATATATAAAAGTACAATTAACATAACTAAAAAGTATGATTAAGATAACCAAAATATATGATATGTATTAATATTTGTCTAAAAAAATATGAAGATATAAACGTCATAACCTAAAGTTAAGAATGTCAAAACATAAATGTATGAAAGTCATAACTAAAAGGTATACATATTTTTTTAGAAAATGCAAAAAATAAACTATATGTGTGGCACCTTCTAGAGCTCATTCCGACAAGTTTCGACCTACCCGATCCAAATATCTGTGTACCCCATGCGCAAGAATTTTTGTGTTTCAAAAAAGCCCTAATACATGCAAATAATATGATGTATGGGGTTTTAAGATCTAGCATCGACTTGAATATATTTTAAAAAAATAAATCTAGCAGTCACTTTTCTTGGTTAAAAATTACTCTTCCATACTAACTTTTATATATATATATATACGATTTAATTCATATTTATATATATATATATATATACGATTTAATTCATATTTAGTCCTGTCTAGGATTATTATCCGGAACTAGTCTGATTTATTTTGAAAAATTAATTTTACTACTGTATTTGAAAAAAATATTCAATCAATTTTTTTCCATTAGAATTTCCGAATTCCAATGAATTTTTTCGTGCGTGAGGCATACGCACCTCAAAATCAATAGGACCCACACTTGAAAAAGAAAAATCTAGTTGAAATTAGGATCGAAGTTGGGAAATATATATATATATTGGGAAAAGACTTATTCATATTGATCAATTTGCCTCTCCAAGTCAAATTTGAATCATTTTACCCCCTAATTAAAATTGTTGAACGATATACATCCTTTAGCAGACTATTTTTCCTATGGACTTGAAATGATACACTTTACATGACATGATAATACTTATGTAGCCCCTAGAGCCTGTCAAAATTAAATGATCTAAGTTAGGAAATAGCGTGCTCCATTTATACGTACACTTATACATAAGCTGTAAATAATTCAAAATCACATAACTACATAGGAAATGAGACAAGATGATCGAACCATCTCTCGTGAAAATGCTCATACTTAACCTACTCTTATAAGAAAACTCATTTTTGGTTGTCTCTAGTTTTATTTTTAGACATTTTTGGTTAATTATACAATCAATGGGTCGGGTGGCGTGGAATCAGATGCAGATCCTCTACTGGACTAAAAAGTCATTGGGCGATTTTTGGTCTTCCTTTCTTTTTCTTGGTTCTAAATGTAATTCTGTTTATTTTTATTATCGATATATTATATCTTTTCCATATTTTCCATTCTGCTATTCTAATTTTCTAGTTTTTATTGTGGATATACAATATTATAAGATGCATTTAGATAAACATGAAAATTCACTTAATAAAATAAATAATGACATGACAAAAAAAAATGGTAGAATTTAAAGATGGGAAAATTGAACAATGGAAGAAAAAGAATTAAGGCAAAAAAAACAGAAAAAGGCATTTTTGCTCAAGAGAAGATCCTCATCCCATGGAATCACCTATTAAGGGTTGAATCTTTATCAATGTGCCCAAAAAAAAAAATGTGTAGCATTACATATGTAAACACTTTTCAATCAAGTTCCAATATACTTAATTATTTGAGAATATAATTCAGAAAGAAAAGTCAAATTAAGTGTTCATTGGTTGTGAGGGTAAAGAATCAAATGAGGCGACAGGGATTCAGTGTAATTAAGGACTCAGTCTGTGGGAGTTTCCTCATAATTAATTTGGCAACCACTCACTCTCCTTATTACCTTCAAAAATATTCAAAATTAAGTTTTTAATAAATGATCTTTAAATTTTGCAAAGTAAAATATGTTATCAGCTAAGTACTTTCGACTATGGATCTTTAAATACACACACATTCATATTGAAGAATTCACTTATTAAGAGTTGTTCCTTTCCTTTGCATTTCTTTACTTTATGTTAGATACAATGGTTGATTTTGGAATCGGATGGGACTTGTTGGTTCGGTTATGAATCAATCATTGATTTGATCCTATTAAATATAAAAAAAAATTCTTAATTTTATGAATAAACCGGTCAAAATTGATTAAAAATATATCAAAAAAGTCAGTGGAACTGAATTTCTTAATATTTTTTTAAACCTTAAAGATAGTAATTACTAGATACACTAACATCATTTATAGTGCATATAGTTTTAATCTCTATTTTAGTTTGTTAATTAATATGGGACAAACTCATATACTTATTTTTTTATACTCTATTATATTTTCTTTAATTTTTTTTTGTATCGCGGGACAACTTATGATAATACTATAAGGTATATAAGTTATAAGTAATTAAGGATATCTCCATATAATGTTTTTAAGAAAAAGATCATATGTTTTTGGAGAAAATTCATGTATTTATAAATTTGATGATTTTTTTCTTAGAATGTTTTAAAATTGAGGGGGTTTGGTGTTGGTCTATTTATCATACAAATGACTAAAAATGAAAATGCCCCAAATCTCTTAAGGAACGCTCCTACATATTATAAAATGTTGTTCAAATTTATAAGATTGTATATTAATTTTAAGATTTCAAGTTATTTGAGTGTTTGGATAAAACAGTTAATGAAATTTATTAAATATTAGTAATGATAATTTTTCAAATAGTAAATTAAAATATTTTTTTCAATCTATAAACATATTTTTAGAAATAAGTTAAGGATTCCTTAAATACTACTTCAAACTATTAATTTATCATATGAAATAAGATTTTACTTTAAAAATAATTTGAAACCTCTTATTTTTAACCATTTAATTTACTTAGAAACATTTTTTTTTTGTTAAATTGCTAAATTTTGTTCATTTTCAGTCAAGAGAAATGATTTTTATTCGACTATACACTTTTGACAATTGGTAGTACATAATTGTATATGGTAGAATAGGTTACAACACGAGTTGTAATATGGTGATATAAATTGAAGTATATAGAGGTATCACATTGACTTCATTAATTAAGTATACATGGATCTAAAAAATATTTTCTTAACTAAAAATGGATTTTTTTTTCTATAGTAGATTATTTATAACTTTATCCCTTAAAATTTTAACAAAATGTTTCTAAACCATTATAGTTATATGTTTAAATACCTTATAAGATGCTTTTTCTAAAATCTTATAAGCTCAACCAAACATCTTATATGAATCCCAATTTTAAATATCAAATGATTTTCATTAATTTTATATATATATATATATATTATTGAATGGAGCAAATGAATAGGAATGAAGGACTGGTCGACCATATAGTAAACATTCAAAATGCTTCTTATGACATATCACCATCACTATCAATATCATTACCATCAATTTCTCTTCACCAATCATCCACTCATCATATTTACTATATACACCCATCAATTTCTTTTTAGTATGCATATGAAAGAGCCATCACTATTTTCCTTTTTCATTTCATATTTTTTTGGAGAGTAGGATATTTTGAAATAATGGTTGAAAAAAATAACCTAAACCCTCAAATTTAAAATAGTAAATTAACTGATGATGTTTGGATTTATAGGAATTCGAAATTCATTACTTTTGAACAAGTTGGATTGATTATAAATATATTCAAATTTAAATAAAATTAAAATACATTCATTTTAAATTTATATTTCAAATCATATAATTCAAACACAACCTCACAATGGATGGTATTGAAGAAGCATCACATATATAATCTTGTATTTAAAGTGAAATAGATTTTTTGCAAACGTCAAGTCAAACACAAACTCACAGAAATAGTTTGAAACATTAAAAATCATATTAAATGTTGTCAAAATACAATGAAAAATCATAATTTAGAAAATAAAATAGATGTAGCTTTCATTTGAAATGTCATTTTCTGATAAGACAGCAAATTTTCATTCCTCTTAGATTGCAGGCAAAAGGGATGCACGGCCATGCACCTACCCAATAATAATTACTGAGCAGAGATTAATGCTTCCAATAATGCAAATAATGGCAGAAGATATATATGTATATATGTGTGTGTGTGTGACTCTTGGTTATAATTATCTATTGGTTCAAAAAAATAAAAAATCATTGCACATATATATGTATATATAAACTATCTCGATATTACCTCTCAAAGAAAGCCAAAAAGTAGATTCTCTCTATCCTCATTCAAATGCTAAAACAACTGATCTAATTAATGTTTATTATTTTTTTATTTTTTAGGAAACTCCTACATTTATTTCACCACCTTTATTAATTTGATAGATTTTTTTTTTCTCTTTCCACATTTTGTCATTGGAAGTGCGTTCCATAATTAGTTTTTGGCCCACCAATGTGTACAAACCATTTGAACTTATTCTTTGAAATTGTGATTATAATTTAATTTAGACACATGATCAAACTTTATCCTTTTGAAAATGCCATACGTATCGAATTCTATGTGTCATATCAATTAATAATTATAACCCACGAACTAGAGACGGAATTGTGGCAATAAATTGGACTCTCAATGATAAAGTTTTGTCTCATATAGTCATATCAATAATGATTATTTTACAGAAATTTTTGTATTTATGAGATAACCTTCAAAACAACTAACTATGTAGACTTTCTTCTATTAGGTATAGGTTTGATATTTATTTTTTGCTTTCAGAAAACTTTGTATGAGAATTCGACAAGTCTAAAGGAATGGTTCGGCTATGCAATTGACATATAATCTTTTGAATTTTCAAGTAAATAAAAAGTCATATATGAGTCAATATCAATTTTACTATTAAAACTTTTTTTTTTCAATGAATGTCTAAATTAAAAAAAAAAAATTCTGATCACTATAGTCATTTAAAAATAATCGATTGCTATTTGAACTCAAATTTTAACATATTTTCAGGCTACAAATTCACCGAAAATTTTAAAAATACAATTTATCTCAAATATTAATACAAAAATGCACAAGTTAATTGTCAAAATGACCCTTATTCGAAACCAAAATTGTAACCCCAAATCGATTTATGATTAATCTCATTCCATCGAAATTCAAAGCATGAATCATGACAAAAATTATTATATGACTTTAGATTTATATTCAATTCAAGTTTGAATCAATTAAGAAGTTGACTTAGAATTATAATTTAGATTAATTTGAAAAAAGATTATTTTGCTACATGACTCATGCATTTTAGTTGGGGTTTGATGGTAGACTATGTTTTTAAGTCTTCTGATGGTTGTTTTTTTGACCGAAAAATATGTCAAAAATTGAATTTGGGTAGCAATCAAAAAAATTCAAAAATGACTAGTGTTAGGGAAACTATTTTCAATTTAGACACCTATTAAAAAATTCAATATTTAGGGTAGTGTTTGATATTAACCCCAATTATATTATATCATGTTTGTTTTTAAATATTAAGTTAATTGCCTTAAATAAACTAATTTAAGTAACTAAATTTACCGATTAATTAATTCTCACTATTTAATTAACTAAGTTTAGCTAAACTAATTGATCAAATATGCATCAACTATAACTTATCATTTTCTACTAAAGATTTGACAATATTTAGTAGTCATCCATTAATTTACCAAATTCTCGACTCTCATTTGATAATTTCAACATGCAATTCTTGACTTGAACTCAAATTCAAACTCAATCAACAACAATTCAGCAAAAATTGAACACAAATTCAACCAATAATTATCCATATTTAATTAACTAAATTTGACTTAACTTATTGATTAAATATATCCTAACTAAAACTATCTTTTTTACCGAAAATTTTGCAGCATTTCAACATGCATACACTAAGTTCTTGACTTTAATAAGGGATGATCAAATAAACCGAAAAATCACACCAACCAACTGCACCACACCACACGAAATTGTTTTTGCTAAATTTCTGAAAATATCGCAACTCAAAAAATTAACCAAAATTACACTGCATGTATGGTTTGGTTATAGTTTTTTGATTGGTTATAGTTTTTTTTATTGAAATCGCACCACACCAAACCGCCTTTAATTATATACATATTATAAAGGGGAAATATCCCAAAATAACCAAAAATATTTAATTTAATACTAAAATGTTCAAATTTTTTTAATAAACCTATGAATTTACCCAAGTCACTATTGTTTTTACCCAATATATTCAAGTCAACGATAGCAAGATGGAATTTTGAAGTTGATGGGATGTGTCTGAATTTGAGTGACAAAAAATATTTCATGTAAGGTCTATCTCACGTACTATTTCGTGTAAGGTTAAAAATTTAGATTTTCGTATAAGGCCTATCTGAAGTGCAATTTCGTGTAAGGTGGAAAACTGAGATATTTCGTGTAAGGTTATATCACTCTATTTCGTGTAAGGTTGAAATCTATAATTTCGTGTAAGGTTGGTTGAACTCGGTTATTTCGTGTAAGGTTATATCTCGCTATTTCGTGTAAGGCCTACCTGAAGTGCTATTTCGTGTAAGGTTAAATTCTGCAATTTCATATAAGGTTCTATTCCACTATTTCGTGTAAGGTTCCATTCAAACCAAAATTCGTGTAAGCCTAGAGGTATCAATTTTGTGGGTTTGTCCATGTGTCAGTGAGGGGGGTGGTTTCAAAAAAAGTTGGATAGTTTAGGCATTTATTATATTGAATTGGGTATAATATGTATAATTATATTACACTTGGATATAATGGGTACCCACTATTTCAAAATGACTAATTTTGATTTCTGTCCCTATTATAAATTTGTAATACTATATTTTATATTTTGAATTATTGTTATTGTATGATATATATTTAATTTGTTTTTATGTCTATATTTTAATGTGTGCAATTGTCATTAACTCTCACAAAAACTTTTTTTATCTTTTATTGATATTAAACTAAAGTAATATATCATTAGTTTTAGCTTAAATCATTTTCAATATGTATGATTTAGAAATGTTTGATGTTAATTATTAAAAGCCATATAATCAATTCCTAATTGTATAGTCACATTTGAGAATTTGAAATCATATTTTATTAAGTTAATAATTATTATTCAATTAGAAGTTTACTTCTAAACTTTTTAATTAGTTTATTATATAATATAAATTTGAAGGCATCTATTTTAAAATTTTAACTTATTCAATTGGAAAGTATATATTAATTTAAGATAATAATATAATTTTAAAATATTTAATATATCATAAGACATTAAAGCTATTATTGCTATGAAATAAAATTAAGTTAAAAACCACAAAGAAGACATTAAAGCTATTATTACCCATACCAAACCACATATGTTTTTATATGAAAATTGCAGTTTTAACTTTATTTATAAACCTAACTGCATGTCATGTGGTTTGAAATTAAGGAAAATCTCATTAAAACCACACCATGATCATCACTAACTTTCATTTAGCATGACAAACTCAGCAAATTTATTTCATTAAAATTGTAATTCATTAATTGTCCACAAATAAATTGATCAGAAGGATTGATGGTAAAATAATGAACTAATATTGATGTTTCAATTGTTAAATAAAGATCAACTTAAACAAAACTACACTAAAGCAATTTAAAGTAAGGTAAATTAAATTAAACTATATTAAACTAAACTAAATAAAATTAAAATATATTAAACTAAACTTAACTGAGTTAAATTAAACTAAAATTAACAAAGGCAATACAAACTAAATTCCTTCGAAACTAAATAATTAAACCAAACTTAAGCTTGAACACAAAAACTAAACTAAACTACTTAATTTGGCCATTATAAACTAAACTTAAACAAAATTTAACTACATTAAACTTAAACGAAAATTAAACAACACTTAAACATAATTTAACTAAACTAAACTTAAAGGGACGAAAATTGTACTAAATTAAACGGGAAGAATATTAAACCAATGATATAAAAATACAGTAAAACAAAAATAATTAAACGAAATTAAACGAAGTACACAACACATACCATGCATCGAAGGGGGATGACAACGATGGTGGTGGTGGCGGTCGCAATGGCAACGAGGGCAAGGGGCTGCTTACAATGATGGTGGAGGCAGGGCATTCCATGAATTATTAAATAACATGATTTGATTATGTGGATTTTCCATAAAAATTTGACAAAACAATTCTCTGTACTCATAAGAATCGTTAAACATGAAACAATCAGAATTCCAACTATGTTTCACATCAACTACAATTTTTTTTAATTTTCATTCCGTTATTCTTACAAAATTTAGTCAATTTCCTATGACATGCAGTTGAATTGGCAATTTCATGAATTGCGGTTGTAATAGGTTCAATATATTTATCTAATTCTTTTAAGTCATCTTGAACACATAAAATTAAATAATGACACATACAACGAACATGAAAAAAATTATCTTCCAATGCAGGTTTACAATATTCAATTAATATAGTCATACTAGCCGTATTAGCACTAGCATTATCAAATCCAATAGAAAATATTTTTTGTATTATACCATAATCATTTAAAACTCTAATAATTTTACATGAATTGTTTATAGCCGAATGTTTATCATCAGATATGCAATTAAACGTTTTTGTACATTCCATGCATCATCTATTCAATGAACCGTAATACTTATATAATCATGTAGTTTATAAGGATCTTTCCAAATATCACTACATATAGATATTTTTTGTTTAAACATTTTAAACTCTTCAATTAATTTATATTTATATTCTCCTACAAATTTTTCTATATCATGTTTTACGGTATTTCTAGATATTTTTCTACTATTAGATTGTAAATAAACGCTAGTATATTCTTCAAATTCATCAGGAAATTGTAAAAGAAAATATATTTTAGCAACAAATTCGGCTACTTCTTTTTTATGGAATAATTTACTGAATTTAAAAAGAATAGAATCCACACCTTCGACTCCTTGAGAAGAGTCGATAAATCCACGAAGTTGTGTTTGCGATCGTTCATTACCCAACTTGTCGAGATGTTTTTTCAACACATGGTTGTTGAATGTTCCAGAGCCTCCTCCATGCTTGAATTTATAATTTTTTCCACAATAGTTGCAAGTGACTGTAATTCACGTCGTTATTCGATATTTTCTTCTTCTTAAAATGAATGGAGAAAATATCACTTCGAAGTGTCGATGGTGCTCGAGAAGTGATACGCGCTGTATTACCACTCTCTTGAGTGTCTCTTGGCACCTTCTCTTCTTCTTGATCGACAAAGACGGTGGTGATATTAGGGCCTAGAGTTTTCTCCAAATCATCACATTTTTGACTCCAATGAGAAGATTAAACATTAATGAGATCATCTAAAGGCAAATCTTGCGGTGGTAGTATATAACTTTTTTCTTTCCCACGGGATAAACCGAAAGAAGAAGAAGCACATTTTCTAGACATTTTTTTGGTTTTGAAAGAGACGAAACTAGATAAAATGGAATGAAATTGAATGACACTTGAAAATTGAAAGGAAATAGTAGTAGCTATGAGAATGAGAATGTGAAATTGAAATGAAATGGAAGAGTAGTAACTAAGTACTAATTATGATTTTATGAAATTGAAATAATATTAGCACAAAAGAATGATTTGGAGCTTGAGAGTTGAGAGAGAGATTGAAGAATTGCGTGAAAATGAAGAATGAAGTGTAGGTATTTATAGAGGTGGATCATCCATATTTAAAAAAAAAAATTAGGTCTGCCGGTTTGAACCGTCAGTTTCGGTTCAATTTTAAACTGACAGTTCGCAACGATTGACAAATCTCTACAGTTAGATCATCAACAGTCAAGTCATCACGACCTTACACGTGTTTTTTTCAAAAAAAAAAAAATTGATCGGTTCAAACCGATGGTTCCGGTTCGGTTTGAATTGGCAGTTTCTAATGGTTGAATCATCGATACCATTGATCATTTGAGTCATCCACGTGTCACCTCTAAATATAAAAAATCCAAAAACTGACAGTTTAACTATCGGTTCACGGTTTTTGAAGACTTGAATCGAAACCGAATCAGATACACACAGTTTACAGTTTCGATTCAGAATTGGAACCAGATCGATTCGAACCCGCCCGATTTCAATTTTTCAAACCGTATAATCATGACTAGGCAGTATATTCATCATTCAATTTTACTTTTTTTGTTATATTTTATTTTCAAAATTTATTTAAATTACATATTTTAAGTTATATCTACAAAGTAATTTCAATAATTCAATTTTTCCGGCCATCAAATTTTGATAGTGAATACGACTTATTAAAACTAGACATTATATATTTGAATATGAAATACACAAATACACAATAATAAAACTGTACATGTTGTACAAGACGTTTATTTACTTAAGCTTAACCGGCTAAATTTCCCTATCGATAAAATATACACAATTGTTTTTATACATCAGGTACACGGATTTTAAATCCGTGCAATCGGATCAACCCGACCCGAAAGTGTCTTTCACGCGCCCAAACTCTAACTCAAATTCTAGTTCTGTTATATATTGACATAACCTTTTAGTTTAGCGAATTTAACCTTTTAGTTCTATCCTTATAACCTTTTAGTTATATATACATAACCTTTTGTAGTGTTGAGTAGTAAAAAAAAGTATAAGTTATTCACTGAAAAGGTTATGAAATTTGTACATAAAGGTTATAGTATTACAATATAAAAGTTATATCATTACAACATAAAAGTTTCGGCTATATTGAATTTTTATAGTGAAAAAACTATAAGTTATTTATTGAAAATGTTATGAAATCTGTACATAAAAGTTATATTATTACAACATAAAGGTTTGGGCTATATTACATGAATTTTTATAGTGAAAAAAGTATAAGTCATGCTGTGAAAAGGTTATGAAATCTGTACATAAAGGTTACACTATTACAACATAAAAGTTATATTATTACAACATAAAGGTTATGACATAAATTATAAAAAAAAAGGCTCGGATCCGGGTTAAATCGGACCCGACCCGACCCGTATGTCCAGTTGCATGGATCATGACCCATGCACCTGATGCACACAAATATTACTCTAAAATATATAGTCGAATGCGGATCGATACATTGATTCTCCATTGAACCTGGCTAGATCGTTTTATACGTACATATGAAAATGTATCCCCAACCAATACAGTAACATTATTTCAATTTCAATTGGTATTTTCTCCATTCTAATCAATCATTAATTTCAGAGATACAATTTTCCAATAAAAATAGAGAGAATGCAACTGTTTATTCACCTCCAATCCACTCTCAAGCATTTAATGAAACACTTCTAGACTATTGAAATTCAAGATTTGACAAAGGAATGCTCACGTATGAGAGAAAAGCGAGAAATTTTAATTTCCAGCGTAAATAGAGAGAAATGTTAAATCACAAAAATTTTAAAATTTTCCACACCTTTTTATAATATACACATCAACTAAAATCATCTGAAACTCAGGTTGATCAACTTATCTCGTACCAATAAAATGAGGTTGTTTCATTTTCATTAGTCCATCTCACCCAAACTAAGATTGTACCACCATATCTCACACTAAGAATATAATCGAACAAATTGAGTACATATGAATATAATGTAACTTATAAAAAAAAAACTCTTCTCAATAGAGTTGGTTAAAAACTGGAGTTGCCACAATATAATATTTTGATATACATTTTTTGTACTTTTATTTGTGATAAATTATAATTATACTTATTTTTATAATTAAATTATAATCTTTTGAATGTATAATTTATTTTGTTAATGAGTATATAATGTTATTTATAATTTATATTTATTAACTTCGTTTAAACCTAAGTAAACTTGAATAAACTTATGAACTATAAATATATTAGATAAATTAAATATAAAGTTGGTTCAATAATAAACAAATCAAAATCAAATTTCCAATAATTCGATTCCAACCAATTCCATTACAAACCTATACATATTTCCACTTCTTAATACAACCCAGACAGCACGCATAGGCAAGGCTATTTTAGGAAATTCACAGTCTTTCATCCTCAAAACCCAACAAATACAAAACCCTAGCCCCCCACGCACTGCGAAGAAGAAGAAATTTCAATGGCGGATCAAGTGGTTTCGCTGGAGAATATCAAGGCCTTCTGGCACTCTCAGGTCCACGATCCTGATAAATGGGATCTCAACGTGGTATTCACCGATTATCTTTTCTCTTTTTTAATATTAATTTGTCTCGTTGTTTGATTTCTTGCATTATCTCATTTCGGTTTCTCTAATCGTCAATTGATATATTTTCTGATTGCCGAGATTAATATGGGTTTTCGGTCGAGTTTTTATTTTGGTTCGCTATAATATTTATCCATTTTGGAGAGATTTGGTCTATCCCCTGAAATTTTTGCAAGGGTCCTGATTAATTTTGTTCTTTCGAAATTATTACATTTAAATACAAAGCTGTGCTTGTTGATCTCTTTTTAAAAAGTTTTGTGATGATGATTATTGAAGGTAGCTAAAACTTCTGTTTTTGTGACCTTGAATCAGTTTTCTTCTCATGTGGTACTGCCAGAAAGTAAGATAGCTGTAGATAGGGAACTCTCTCAGTTTACTCTAACCATTTTAACAAACATACTATAGTGTTTTTCTGCTCAAGTTTTAGGGCTGAAAATAATGAGGTTTTCGTGTTCAGTGGTTTGTTGTCTGCCTTTCAGTTTGTTATTCATGCTATCTTGATTCTTGGGTTGGGAAGAAAGTCTACCAAATCGTTGTATGATTTGGTGTGGAATGAGACGTGTTAGATTATTACTCTCTCATTATTGTACTACTCTCTCCAATCCATGTATATGACTTTTCAGAGGTCAAATTATGTTTCTTCTTATATGCCTTTTTAGATATAATCCCAACATATTTCTTCCAAGGTTAGCCCTCATTTCATCCAAAAATTTATTTATATACAATGTACCATATTTGGTTTCTCTCATTATTCATCCCGCACTCTAAGTTAGTGAATGGGTGGAGAGCAAGACTATTTACAGACATTTTTGTTCAATTTTAATCTTCCTTAATTTATGGCAAAGCTCTAAAAAGTCATTTAAATAGAATCAAAATGAGTATCATTTTATTCGACGCTGATTCTCGTATTGGGAAGGTCTGCCAATGCTGTGTTTGATTGGAGTGGGATGAGGTGTGAATGTTTAGATTATTACTTTCTCATTACTGTATTAGAATTTTGAGTTCCGTTCTACCATATTGTTCCATCATTTCCTATGATACTCCTGATCCTCAGGTTTGAAGTTGATGAGATCTAATTGTTTAGACCATTACCTTCTCTCAATGTTACAACCCTTCAGTATTTGTTTTAGGCTAGCTTATGAATATAATGAAGTGTGTCATAGTTTATTCTTCCTTGTTGGTCTCCGAATTGCTTGCTATGTTCAGTGCTTTTTCTACTTTTTTTGTTTTGTTTGGAGTGACTCTTTCTTATTCATTTTCATGCAATGCAGAAATTACTACGCGCTGTAGGGCTGTTTGCTGGTTCAATCGTCTTAATGCGCCAGTACGGTGATATGATGGCCATATGAGAATCCTTGTCAGTTTTAGCTTCTAGATGATTTAGGATTAGTTGGCTTCGTTGTCCATTTCTTTTTAAACGAAACTTGTTTGCAATTCCTGGAACAAGTTCTCCATGTGTGAAACTTGAATCGCGTCGAATCCTATCTTATGAGAAACAAGCCTTACTTTGCTAATATTACTACTCTTATCCTAAACCCCCTTATAAATGAATGAGAATTTATGATGCTAAGTCAATTGCTTCAACTCTTTTTTGCATTATTTAGAATGAAATATTGCAGAGTTCTATATGAGGTTTCTACTTGCAATTTTCTGGAACTCTGTACTCACTGATGGCACAATTTTGCTTTTTTAATGTAAATTGTGTTAGAAATTGTTTAAAAGTTTGTTATCTAATATTGATTTTTGGAAATTACAAATTTAAAAATTAATTAAATGTAGCTAAAACTTAAGTTGATTATGTGTTCTTTTCTCAGGTTAAGTTTCAGGAATTAAAGTTCATATATAGTTCTCTTATGCAGTTTTGTGGATCGATTTCAACCCCGGTGTGTCAAAATCATTTATAAATTCAAGTATGTCATGCTATATCGGTAATTATCTTAAGATTTTACATTCGATTTTATTTGATTAGTTTATATCTGTATCTTTAAATTCAAAATAATTTTATATGATATAAATATGTGAGATAGAGTATGCGATTCAAAATTTAAATTAATTTTCAAGTACCATAATTAAAATTCACTTTCACGAATCAATTTCTAATTAATAGATAGATATAAGGTTAGGAGTTGTAGGGTGATCTATCCCATAAAATTGGATCTATCTTACAATCTCACGTGAGTTTTATTAAGAATGCAATTTTGGAACATTAAAAGTTGTAAAAAATAATTCAGAGTTTAAAAATTGTTGTATTGTGTTTGGAAGGAAATTAAAATTTTAGGTAAACGTTAAAAGAAATGCAAGACTTCTGACCAAAATAAATCATTCACGTTTAAAAATTTGTTCATTTACTAGTTGTAATACTTTTTAGAATATATCAAGAAAATATCAGTAAATATAGAAATCCAAAATCATAATATAAATAAATGGCAAAAAAAAAATTCATGCTGATAGCATTGGTCCTAATACTGCATTGTTGAAATTGAATTTATTTGATTAAACCAATGTGATTTGAATTTTACAATATACAGTAAAAAAAATTTGGAAATTAATATTTGTAATAATACTTATAAATCTGAATAAATGCTTTTAAATAAAATTCTTTAAAATACTTTAGTTTCGTGACTTGAAATAATACTACTAGCACAATCTAAATTTTTTTTCTCGTTCTAATTAATTATTCTAAAATATGAAATAAAATTGTTCAAAGATCTTATTCCAATGAACTTAATCCAAGTTTCATGATTTCTTTCGAGTAAGGTTTAAAATTTGGGTAACTCATTCGTGAGGCGAGGAAAAATTTTGTTTCATAATTCGTAATAAATTATTAGGAACGTATCTTGTGCTTGACATTCTTTTGTCTTATTTTTCTTAATATTATTATTACATTTTAAATGTAATTGTATTTTTATTGTTGATAATGTTATTTTATAGTATGCACTTAAATAATTATGAGAAATTCACTTGATCCAATATCACACGATACATTTAGGGAAAAAAAAAATGATAAAAGAATGTCAAGAACAAGTGCTAGGCTTTTTAGCCCAACTGATAATCCAATTCCAAGTTATTATCATTGACTTTTGAAGAAAAATCAAATTTTGATTTATTAAAGAATATTTCGATCATCCTGTGTAAATCCATATCCCTCATTCCACATAGATAACACCAAATCAAAATTTAGTTTATCAAAGAATATTCAGATTGTAAATCCACAGAAAAGAATCCATGGATGATCATTAATATTAAATTGTTTTTTGATATCATCGAATATTAAGAATTTGTGGATAATCCAGTCAAATCAAATATTACGAATATTGATATCCATATCAATATTTTCACATAATTCTTTTTCTCTCTCTCTCTTTATATCAATAATCATGAATATTAAAAATATTGAGATATTTTAAATCAAAGTTAGTGTATATTAGTTATTTACATATTAATGAATTTTAAAATATTCCTAAAAACAAATACAGTCATTTGTAATTTTCGCGTCATGACTTGTGTTGGAAAATTGATCATTTAGTAGTTGTAATACTTTTTTAATATTATGATAACTTAACTAATGAGAGGACTTGAAAGTGTAGGACTCATTAGAATGATGTAATTTTAAATAATTATTAGATTATTAATATTGATGATCGATGTTAGTTAGCACATTAGTTTGATTGAAATAGTTTAATTGTAGATATGTTATATGGTAGATAACCCCAACATTAATATCTGCAATATTTATGCAAAATCAAAATATTTTATCCATTAATATCAAACATACAAACTAAATTAGAGATCAAGATTGGTTAGTTTGTAATTTGTTTTACACAACAATCGATAATAAAATAAAAAAATATCAACAATTTTAGAAATCCAAAATCGTAATATAAAAATATGTCACAATTTATTTTCATATTTATAGCGGGGGGTCCTAATTATGATAGTTGAAATTGCATTAATTCGATTAAATTAATATATTTTGAATTTTATAATAGTAATTACTTTTTTGATTTTTTTTTTTGTAATATAATACTTATAAATCTGAATAAATTCTTTTAAACTTCAAAATACTTAGTTTAAAATAGATCTTGTTTCGATTAATTTAATCCAATTTTCTTGATAGATTCGGGTTAGATTTAAGGTTAGTATTGAATATTGATTCATTAAAAAATCGTTGGCGTTGACTTTTAAATCTAAGGTCAAGTCAAGTCCCTCGATAAAATCAAATAAAATTATGATATTATTAAAGAATATCCGTATCAATTATATGTAAATCCAGAACATCGATCCATACCTATTTATAATCGAAGAGATTGGTGAGATGATCATAGCAATTTGAAACGAGGTTCAGAGAGAGAAGCATTTGAATCAGCTCCCATGGCTTCACCCCGTCAGTAATTAATTTCTTTTTCTTTTTTTTAATGATCTTCTCATCTTATTGTTGTTATCATTTATTGCATGGTTATTAATGTGCTTTCGTGTGTTTGAGGAATGCTACTTGGTTTTTCTCTGTTGTGATTTGTGTTTCTGTGGTTTTTTTTGGGGGGTTTAGGAATTATGGTACTTTAATTAATGTCTTTATTTAATATCAATATACTGCTTTTGTTTTTCCTTTTCTGGTTTTTTTGTCTTTTTCTGGGGGATAAAATCGCTGTAGAGTTCTGTGGGTGTTTCTATGGCAGAATATGGGTAATGTTGTAGTTGCAGAAATATGTGAGACTTTGTTAGCGTTCATGGCTATTTGTATATCTTGTGAATGTATATCAAATTAAATGATTTGATGACTAAGTGGTGGATACTCATAGACATGTTGTAGCCTTTGAATTGAGATTACTTGGAAGAGGGAAGGTTGAACATTCGTCGTTGAAGCTTTCCATAAGTTCAATGTGTTTATGTGGTTCGGCTTTGTACATGTTGTAGTGTTGCTTATGTTGTGTATATGCTTTGCAGGTCTTATTCCATTAGTTTTTCTTCTGCTTGTGTTTGGGTGCTATGGAAGAGTTCTTTACCCACTCCCTAGCAGGAGAAACGATAAAAACAGACAACCAATCCAAACATTTCGCCCATACAACATTGCACATCGTGGTTCGAATGGAGAAATTCCTGAAGAAACTGCTGAGGCATACTTGGTATGTTATTCAATTCTATACACTAGTTGCATTGATTGACAAGAGGAGCATTTTTAGTGATTAATTTTGATCTTTCTGTTTGTATTTTTCTTCATAAATAATCTTTATGAACAATATGAACTTGCAGAGGGCTATTGAAGAAGGTGCTGATTTCATAGAGACAGATATCTTGGCCACGAAAGATGGTGTTCTTATATGCTTCCATGATGTAAACTTGGATGATACTACTGATATAGCCAATCACACTGAATTCTCTGACCGAAAGAGGACCTATGAGGTTCAAGGGGAAAAGATGACTGGCTTTTTCTCAGGTATAAATACCCAAGTGACTGAAAGTAACCATGTATTGTTGTTATATTAACATAACTTTACATCGTGTTTGAGCTAGAAGCTGAGTTTTATTGAACTGGATGATTTCACACTTAAATTTGAAATCATTTATATGGGTTGTTATGGTGTGCAGTTGACTTCACTCTGGATGAGTTAAAGTTGTTGCGAGTAAAGCAGAGATATCCTTTTCGGGATCAGCAGTACAATGGTGAGGTTTATTGCTTCACTTATGAATTAACTGATGTATAAAATTTTAATCATGATATTTGCTTTTTCTTCCTTTTTCCTCCATGAAACATAATTTGGGGTCTTTTTCTTGACTAAAACATGTACTATTGATATATTTTCTGTTACGAATTCTGTTTTCTTCAAGAATTCTATTTATTGAATGGAAATCTTGTAGTAAAATTTAGCAATGGATGTACTCAAATAAAAAGCTAAATTGCTGAAAGAATGTTACTTGAGATTCCTGATACATCTTCGTGTCTCAAGAAGAATGGTTCTGCTTATTGCTTATTGACAAAATAAGAGCATTTTATAGGGTTCTTGGTAGATTATTCTTACATTTCATTTGGTTTGGTTTCAGATGAGATTCTTTTTATCTCTTTTATGAGTCCTCTCTGAAATATTAAGACTTGCTATTAAATTACTGCCCCATCATCCTTTTATTTTAGATTTATTCTTCCAATATGTCATATGGTTTGTCCAGCATATTATCTTGATTTAAGTATTGATACCAGCTTCTAACTTGTGAAATTAGTACCTTAATATGTATCTTGTTTCTACAAACTTAAACAGAAATTTGCATAATTGAAGCATTATTTCTTATAATAGAGGAAGAAGAAACTCAATGATGTTTGATAAACCTTCAATGTCCCTTTTTGTATGCAGGACAATTTTCTATTATCACATTTGAAGAATTCATTTCAATTGCTCTGGATGCACCCAGGGTCGTCGGAATATATCCAGAGATAAAGAACCCAGTGTTTATCAACCAACAAGTGAGTCAACCCAGTGTTTTAAAGAAGTATTTACATTTTAAAGGATCTCCTTATTTTGCTGAGATTTGTTAAGCATGTCAAATGTACTCAACCTTGTTTCAACAGGTAAAATGGCCAGGTGGTAAGAAATTTGAGGATAAATTTGTCGAGATACTCAAGAAATATGGATATGAAGGTTCATACTTGTCGAAGCAATGGCTGAAACGACCTGCTTTTATTCAGTCGTTTGCCCCAACATCTCTTACCTACGTATCAAAGCTGACTGACTTGCCTAAAGTTTTTCTAATTGACGACACGACGATTCCTACTCAAGATACAAATCAGGTCTGTATTTCATTCGCTACCATTTGATCAGATATTCTAATAGAAGTTAAGAGTACAAGATTGAAGCACGTATGATGCTTAAAATTGTTGAACTATTTCAGTCATACTGGGAGATCACTTCAGACAAATACCTCGACTATATCAAGGAATACGTAGTGGGAATTGGACCCTGGAAAGATACCCTTGTTCCTGCATCAAATAACTATATGCAAACGCCCACCGATCTTGTAGCCAGAGCACATTCTCGTAACCTTCAGGTACCAAGTTTTTATCGTAGCTTCTTTGCATCGCAGCATATTAAATAAAAAATGTTAGTTTTGAAGTTCTCTTGTTTCAGAAGTTAAATTGGTCATATTAGTTAACACTTTAAAGTTTTCTGCATCCTACCATGGCAAAAAAACTGTATTTACTTAACTCATTGATTACTCGAGTGGTCTCACTTATTACACGGTTTTATCTTTTCAAAAATCCAGGTGCATCCATACACATTCAGGAACGAGTATTCATTTTTGCACTTCAACTTTAGTCAAGACCCGTATAAAGAGTACGATTATTGGGTAAACAAGATGGGAGTGGATGGACTCTTCACAGATTTCACAGGGAGCCTTCACCAATATCAAGAATGGACAACCCCTTTCTCATCTGAAAAGGAAGAAGGATTTAAACTTCTTGATAAGATTTCTGCCATGATTTCCAAGTTCAAGCACCCCTAGTCTTCTTTCCTTTTTTATGCATATTTAATATTTTTACAGAAATCTGCCTCTGTGAATTTTCCTGCAGAAATCTGCCATTTAGTATTTTCTTACAGAAATGTGCCTTTGTAATTTTCTGGTATTATTGAAACTCTTATGACTTATTTATGGTGCTACTAGTTTTTATTTTGTCTAATTGTCACCCTTGTTGATGTCAACAAGTTTGAGTTCTTTAATCTTTGTGGCAAGTGATGTTCTTTAGTATTTATAAATTATGTTTACACAGTAAATATAATTTCATTATATCATTTTAGCACTAACAAGTATGGATGTTTGAGTATAAGATTTAATATGTAAGTACATTAGCGAATGCAATATTTTACCTGTGATCCCATTTTCTTTGACCAAAAATGTAAACATAATTGTCACCTTTTCTCCCGTGTATTCTCATTCTCCAAGAATCTCAAATTTCATTATAACCTTTTGAAATAAAAATTAAATCTCATTATGAGTAGAATGAGATTGTTATTAATGAATCAAATTGTTGATGTGACAAGAAAATAATTCGTTCTAACTGACAATGCCTAACTAAATTTGAAAATTGCAGTCATGTTTGGAGTTATTTTACTATTTATACCTGATAATTGAGTCAAGTTGTGCCCAATACTTTCATCTTCTTTAATTGAATTACATCTATGCATAGCTTGCTAGACTTTAATACAAGTAATTGAATCAAACACAATCGAGTTTGAATTTATTCAATTATTTAAAGTCAAACTCAACCTCAGGTTAACTCAATTAGCTCAAAAGTCATTTTGGTTGAAACATTTTATTATTTTGTATCATATAAAAATTAATGAGTCGTGCCAAACTCAAGTATAACAAGTATGAAGAAACTATGAAAGACCAATACTCAGAATTCCATAAATTCATTCAAATAAAGACATTTCTACAGAATGGTGAGATTACTAATCTGATCAAAACAATATATCAGCATATATTACAACCATTGCTAACAAAGTCCTACTCAATCAAGTTTAGAGTCATTAACTCAACAGAAAGGCCTAATGAAATGTACTATACTAGCATTCGATCTATTTAGACACTTTCATCTTAGATATTTCCTCAGCCAAATACTTGGATTCAGTTGCATAATCAATGGGAGCAATAGCCCTGATTGTGATCCTCTGCCTCTTCTCATTGTTGTACTCATGAGGCGTAACACTAACTCGGAAAAGATGAGGGGCCCATGTTGCTTCCTTCAGTTTCTTCTGAAAAGAACCATCTCCATCCTGAAATTGTTAAACCAACAAGAAATCAGCATATATAGTGTAGAAAAATATTTTTGTTTTTTAATTTTTATAAATGGAGTTTCTTGATTACTTGAGATTTTAGCTCATTTAGCTCATCGGCAGAGCATCCAATGATTTTCTCTGCTTGTTCATTGAAAACTGAGAGATAGGCTTCACCACTTGCATCAGAAACTTTAACCACCATTATATATCTGCAATAAATAATACAAAAAAAATTGAACATTTGGTCTATCCAAAAAACCAATATGATGAAATATTTTCTAAGTAACAAACCTCAAATTGCAACTATCTTCGTTCTTCTGGCAGCCTTCACACCAATAGCCAGAGCCAAGAGCTTCAGTAACCTTCTTGTTGCATGTCTTGCAAGCCCGATACCACATTGCTTGATCCGGTTTAATGTAGCTAATGTATACTTTAATGCAGAAGAACACAGGCTGTAGGGAAGTAACTAATATGTTAGCTCAACTATTCATTACAAAAGAGCAAAGCTGTTACAAGGTCAAAGATATTGATACCTTATCCTCTCCCAAGGATGGATTGCTTGTGATATGAGCTAAGGAAACTCTGTCAGAGTACATAGAACGAGCTCCATTCTTGTTCGAAGGGCTTAAACCAGAACCTATAGCAGCCAAAGAAGTGTCTTTGCCTTCAGAATCATACCTGTATAGTTGCATTACACCATAAGATTATTAATAACTGATAAGCAATGACATTTAATGAGGAATTATCATATTTGCACAATCATTTCCTACCAAGATCGCAACTTTTTGGCCTCGGGAGTCTCTGGATTGACTACAATAACACTTTTACTAATTGCTGATAGTGATACACCTGAATCAACAAGTCCATTGTTCAAATGACATCATCACAAGAATCCCATTTCAATAGTGATAAGTATTTACAGTGTTTTCAGTACCTTGAAAATCACCAACTTTGAGGGACTTTATTGCAACAACAGGAGATTTATCAGCCACATCCAGCAGTTCTTGCCCCATACTTGTGGCAAGATCATTCCACAGAGATACCACTACAGTTTTCTTCCTGGAAGTAATATCCAAATAGTGTAAGATTCAACACAATTGAGCTTCATAAACAATCAATTAACTAAGTAAGAGAGGCATACGTCTCATCAGCTATGGTTATATCACGCTTTGGAACAGTTTCATTGTTGCTCTTCCTTCTAATACTCATTGTGGGAGATACACTTTGAACCACACCAATAACATCTATAACAATAAAAACAAACAAATTATGTCATTTAAGATAGAGGAACAAATATTGAATATATAGGATATAAAATGCAGTGTCATACCAACAAGATCCCTTCCATTGACATATGGACCAAGTTCATCAATTGGGACAAAATTGAACTTCGTTTCAGGAATAAACGTAGCTTCGTTGCTAGCCTCATCCACTTCAGAATTCTCATTTAAAGTCATTTCGTAATCATTTTGCACAGTTTTGAATTGCTTGTTAGCCACTTTCAAGGTTCCTTTTGATATGTAATAAACCTTCCCCATCTGGAACTTATCAAAAAACTTCCTCGCAGCATCATTAAACATCGTAGCTTGTATTTGTGTGCCCTGAAACATATCAACAATTTCAGCACCTCAATCACCTTACATAATACATTAAAATTCACATTATATGACTTCTCACTCACATCTTCATCTGTCAACTCCACATTGAACACACATCCCTCCCCTCTAGCATTCTTGTAAGTCCTCATGTTTCCTTTGCTTGTAACCCTAACTTTTATAGTCCAGTTTCCTTGATAAGGGTTCAAAGAAACAAGCGGGCGGACCCTACGTGTCATTGCCATTCGGGCAGCAGGTGCCATACTGCCATTCATCAAATGTAAGTAAAGATATCCATACAAATAGCAAACATAGACAAGAACCAAGAAGAAATTCTTACTTTCCATGTTGATCATTAACTATCTGAGCAACAGATCTAGTCACAACTTCTTGCTTTGGCTTCAATACAATACCACTTTTCACATCACCATCAACATCCATTTTTTGATTTTCCCCAGTTTTTACCTCAGCCTTGTACTCCACCTCAAGCGCAGGTGAGACAGCCTCACATTTAGATACAATCAAGAACCTAAGATGAATCAAAATCACATTTCAGATCAGATAAACAACTCCAGGCCACATCAAGAAACCTAACCACAAACTAATCATCAGCAAAGGAAGAAACGAGATTTACTTTTCATTCTTTGTCGGAATGTCATTGAGAGTGTAATCGAGAACACGAATGAGACCCAAATTCTGGATGTTCCCAGAGGTTACTTCGGATGACAAAAGAGATTGCAAAAGAGCCCTCACTTTCATTTTCCCATCACTTGCCATAAACCTGCAATAATCCCACAAATCATTTCATAAATTGGGAAATCCTATACACAGATCTTGTTTTCTATAATACTACACTGATGCATCAATTGCATTTCAACCTTCCATAGTGGCATATAAAAATCCCATAAATCTATTTAGCTACTTGAACCATTTTCACTTACAAGAATATATATTAATAAAAAAGGGAAATCTTCATAAGCTAAATTCTGAAATTAGGAAAAAAGGTTATAAACATCGGAGCTGTTACTTACATGTACTTAGTACCGGTGGGCTTGAGATCGAGCACTTGTACGACGATTTCCGGCAAATCAGAGGAAGAATCGGGACATGGGTTTGCTAGAATAGTTGATATCGCATCTGGCTCACTGTTTTCGCCATTTTTTCTCTTCTGTACTTTTGGTTGAAGAAAAGAAGAAAGTATGTGAGAGAGAGAGAGAGAGAGAGAGAGAGGCTGTGTGTGAAGGGGAAATGGCGAGATTATGTACGTGGTGAAAACGGGCGCGAGAAAATTTGGAGGGTTTTTTTCTTGAACTTGATTCGACATTGAAGCGGGAGCTAATGCGGAATTCGGATTTTTCAAGGTTTTTGGCGCCATATTGTCTCTATTTGTTATCAACGGGCGCCAATTATTATTGGTATTTACAATTAGGTCCCAATAGTTTTTGGGAATTATATTAGAACCCAGAACTAATGAAACATTTGCTTTTTAGATGATGATGGGCCACAATCGCACAAGGCGCGAACGCCAAGGTTGTCAAGCCCGTCCAAGACTCACAAAAAGCTATTGCAATTTAATTTCAGTTGCGCTCATATAATAATAATAATAATAATAATAGTAATAATAATAAGGGATAAGGATTGAAAATACCCATTTTTATAAAACCTAAACCCAAAATACCCACAAATATAACATATAAGTCCAAAATATCCATTTTGGTAAAAAGACCAAAAAACCCTTTGACATCCCATAAAAAATGATTTTTTAATTATTGAAAATTGTTTTGCCACTCTAAAATTAAGGATACCAAACCAATTTGCTATAGCCACATTTATAAAAAACCCGGATATAATTATCTTGGTATATCGGTTGGAAACATTTCCCGTGCCCAAAAAACACTCGTATTTATACTGGTGATCTGGTCAGAAAGGTATAACAAAGCCACGTACTAAGGAATTATTATTGGATGAAAGAATTTATTGAAATTTTCACGATTTATACTTATTTAGAACTTATTTAGATCCGATGCAAGAATTGGTATCAGAGCCAAGTTTTATTGAAGAAATAAATTAAATTATGTTGTACAATATTATTTTCTTGTGCCTAACGGAGGAGAAAATCAAGAAAATGTATCCGAAAATATTTCGAGATAACACAAGTGCATGATATCATTAAATGACATCCAGCTCAGATTGGAACATAATTGTTCCAGACACATCTAAGGTCACTCAAGACCTTAGGGAGCTCCAGAAGACTATCATTCATTATGGTGGACAAATGGAGAAGATATTCCGATCTCTAACTGAGATCCAAGGAAAAGTTCTAGATTTAAAACAAGAAGTCTTAGATCTGAAAAGAAGATTACCAAAGGGAACATGTAGATCGATGAACGAACGATACAAAGATACGTTCGAAGATAAACCAAAAATCCCAAAAGGAAAGGCTACGGAAGTCCCGAAGTCTAAAAGCTACGATGAACTCTTACTTGAAATCATACGCAAAGTCTGATGGAAGTCTCAAGAGTTGATCTTGCAGAATTAACTAAATCACTTTCCAATTTGGGAATTGTGGATCCGGTTAATCTCAGGATGAATGAGCCTATTCCGAAGGAGGAAGAAGGGAGTACAACTGCTGGAGTACCTGATGCACCTGTTTTCCAACAAACATGGAAACAAGATGAAGTTGCCTACGGTGCCCATGTAGCTCGACAACACAAGAGACGGCCAGGATGGGAGAAAGCAGTATCCAATAGCCCTTGGGCGAAAACGATGCTTGAACCAACACACCCGTTCGGGTTGACACTTACAACAGATATCATCGATTTTATGAACATGGAAACTTTAATCGATGAATGGATGGCGTCCATGAAGGTCTCGTCATCAGCATTAGATATCGATAAGGAGCATTTTTGCCAACTTATCATAAACAGCTTGACAGGTTCAGTTAAGAAAATGTGGGATTCTACGAAAGACCATATTAAAGAAGAAATCCGATCTAAAGATAATCTCTTTGAAATTATCGAAAAGATTGGGAACCTGATCAAACTATATTTCATCGGAGATGGATACTTTGATGAAAGTAAAGAAGAAAAGAAGAGAGAATACACACAAGCCTTGTATGCTCTCGAATTACGAAGTATTGGTTATGTGGACGAATATATATATTGGTTCCGAAAATACTACTTCGAAGTACAGATACCACTGAAAGTTGCAACAGAATTATTCTTTGCAAGAATATGCAGCCCATGGAGAGAAATGTTGATACAAATATATCAGGTGCCTCCAGGGAGAATTGATTCAGTGGCTCGAAGGATGTCTTTCCTTAAAGACAGCTTAAGAGAGTGGTGTCATCAGGCAACACTACAAAAGAACAAGAAGAAACTAAGAGGGATGATGAAAAAGACTCCTCTTTGTTGCGACAACAATGATTTTTCGAGTATCATCGGAGAACCACAACAAGAAAGACACGGAAAGAGAAAGAAACACTTCAAAAGAGGGTTTCAATCTAAGTCCGGAGGATCATACAGAAGACCTTCCAAACAAGGGAGATCTTGGTGGTCCAAATCAAAGGCCAGATCTTACAAATCTGGTCAAAAGTCTGGTCCTTATAGGTTTTCTTCACAAGGATCTAAATCCACAGAGAAGACAACAGGAGGAACAACCAGGAAGAGAACTTTCAAACGAGCTCACACTCGTACCAATGAAAGTTTTAAGGATTGCAACAGCTGGACGTGTGGTGCGAGAGGCCATATTTCGCCCGATTGCCCACAAAAGCAAAAGGATGCGTGCCAGTTCGAAACTACAGAAGACATCCGTGATGCTGTCTTTTATGGTGATTTGGTGCCCGTTTACAAGTTCGAGGACATCTCTTCAGATGAAAGCATCTATGAAGAAGAGTTCGAATCTGATTCGCAAGGATCTGATGGATCATCTACAGAATCAAACGAGTAGCTCCGGCGAGCAAGAAGATAGACTCCAAACATCGGATAGTCTATCAGGATTCTTTTCAAAAATGACCATCTAAAACAAGACGATGGAAAAAATCATGCAACAAGATTCAACTTTAAGTCCTTACGATGGATTTAAAAGGGGAAGTCTTAATCGATTTTGTGACAAAATCGGAATAAGACAGCGCAAGCATCACATCATCTACTGGGTAAACTCAGGTGAGTTCTCTATTCCAATAGAATTAACTGGTAATAACATTGAGATACAACTTATTCCAAAAGAAGAAATTCTTGAGGAATTGAGTCATCTCAAAGAAGAAGTTGCGGTCACGATGAAATGGATCCATATTGGAACCATTGAAGTAGTGATTAAAGCTACCTTCAAAGAATGAATTGATTCTGAATTACATTTATCTGTGATGGATAAAAGAATCAATAATTTGAGTGAAAGTTGTCTTGGTACTATGGTAGGTAATTTGTATGCTGGCAAACTTATGTTTGACATTCATCCTAAAATTGCATACAACCTAGCGGACCAAGATTTCAGTAGAGTCTTAACCCTTCATCAAGATTTTAAAAGACCTGATCTTATGAAAGAAGGAAATAGACCATATTCTATCACGTATAGAATTGCATATGCGCTTTCCAACACACATCATTCAGATATGTTCCTTAGGAAAGAGTATATAGAAATTCCTAAAATTTTCAAGGAATTTGCCAAAGTAATGACACCAGACCCGATCAAAATACCAAAGTTAGGAGGTGTTAATTTACTAATTAAAGATCAACATATTCTAAATAATAGATCATTAAGGTTTGATTCTGAAATTAGTAACAAGTTGTCCTTTTCTGAAGGTAGTATTCTAAGCCTAAAAGGTAAAAGAACCAAGGGAGGATTTGTATCCACAAATAATTAGGGTAAGAAATGTTAAAATGAAATGCCCTAATGATGAATGGAAAGAAATTCAGATTGTTTTTGATATATCCAAAACTGATAATTTGTTTCCTTGTGATGAGATATATCATTTACAGCAACCAAGTATTAATAGATATGAAGGCATGTTAGAAATAGCAGGCTATCATGTATCTGTTACAGGAAGAGTAGGCATAACCCAAGGAGTTATGACTTTAGGGTTAAGTTTCCTTGAGAAACACAAACCCTGAAAAAGAGAAGGAAAATGGATGGAGTTCGACCTTGAAGGACATACAATCAGGGTAGAATAAAAACCATTATGCCAGGAATTAAACTGGACCAAGAGATCAATGATCTCATGATACAAAGAATCCAGACGAGAAATTTGTTAAGATCTTTGCGAGAGCAAGATCTACCAGAACAAAGAAGTATCCAAGAAGTTATAAGGATACAAGAGGCTGCGTTAAAAATAAATCAAATTAACGCACGAATTGACATGCTAGAACGCTGGAGGAGAGGGATTTATCCAAACAATTCAGACGGGTTCTAAAGTATGCTAGGGAAGTGTATTGATAATGAGATCCAAGATCTCAGAAAAGAGAAAGATGAGTTGACAGAAAGCATAAGGGATATGCGAGATAATGGACAGACTCATCGGATAAGGTTTCAAGAGTTGATCCGGGAGCATAATAGAAGAAGCTCAAGGATAAATATGTTAGAATCTTGGAAAAGAAGAATATATTCAGACGATTCTAAATGACGAGTATTTTCTCTATATATATCTGTAGGGATATTATATGATCAATATAAGACAGAATATTTTGCGGCTTATATTGACTCAGGTTCAGGCATTTGCACAGCAAAGCCAGGAGTTTTCCCCAGCGAAGCAGTGGAAAAACTACCTATTATTGCAGGAAGGGATTTTTCCCAGAAAATCCTAATACTCAATAAAGGTATTCGAGAATCACGAATAATGATTGGAAGCGCATTTGATACCCCTTGGTATAAAGTAAGAATGCCACCTATCTATATTCATGATACAGGTGCTGATATTTTGCTTGGTAATAATTTTATCCAAACTTTTGCGAAATATGAGCAGGATAATCACAAGAACCTGTTAACCTTTACTACTAACTGCGGTAGTTTGATACAAGTTTTGCGGCGAGAGAAAACCTTTAATAGGATCATGCCTATTAATTTTCGCAGCAAACGTGGTGATAATGAAGCCAAGTTGACTCATCCTAAAATGCAGGATAAGAGGGAAATTTGGTGAAGCTCTTTTGTCTTATAAACAAAAAGGAATGAAGAAGACACCCGAAGAAGCTATTCAATTTCTGAAAAATGCCTTATAAGAAGGACCACCCCAGATTGACATTGATGAGGAAAGTTTACTTTCCCTTGAAAATGTTAAAAGGCTAATCCAGAGGAACTACAACGAGAATCCTTCAGCCTGGTGGGACAAAAACCAGATCGAAGCAACGTTGAAGGTAAAAGAACAATACCGATACGAGTTGGTTCGATACAAGCCGATTCAGATGAACCTTGAAGATCGAAAGGATATGTAAAAGATTATCAAAAAGCATATCGATCTCAAGCTGATCGAAGCAGGTATTTCTCCTTATAGTAGCCCAGGGTTTTTGGTAAGAAACCATGACGAAATAAAAAGAGGAAAAACAAGGTTAGTAATTAACTATCAAGGTATTAATAAGATTACTGAATTTGATGGTTATTACATACCAAGTAGAGAACACTTAATTGATTGTATTAAAGGGTCAAAAGTGTTTTCAAAGTTTGATTGCAAATCTGGATTTTACCAGATTAAGTTAGAAAAAGAGTCGAAGAAATTAACTGCTTTTTCTACACCACAAGGTCAGTATATCTGGAACGTAATGCCTATGGGTCTTGTGAATGCACCTCAGATATATCAACGAAAGATGGATAATCTTTTTAAAAATTATTTTGAGTTTATGTTTGTATACATAGACGATATTCTAATTGCATCTAAAAATATGAAAGATCATTTAAACATCTTGAAATACTTTCAGAAGCATGTCATAAAGAAGGATTAGTGCTCTCCGAAAAGAAGGCAATAATCGCGGTTAATAGAATCGAGTTTCTCGATGTTATTATTGACCATGCAGGAATGGAACTACAGGAACATATTGTGGAGAAAATCTACAATTTTCCAGATGTTCTTAGAGATAAGAAGCACCTTCAAAGCTTCTTAGGAGTGATTAATTTTGCAGGTTCATTTATTAAGGACTTGGCAAAATATCGAAAGGATTTCCGTCTTTTATTACAAAAGGATGAAAAGATCAAATGGAAATGGGAAGATATTCATTCCCAAAGAGTTCGTGAGTTAAAACAGGTTTGTAGTAACTTACCAAAACTCGCGATTCCTCAAGATGAAGATCAGTTAGTTGTCTACACAGACGCTAATGATTTTAGATGGGCAGCAGTGCTCATGAAAAAGACATCTACGGGTGAAGAACCATGTAGATATACAGGAGGGTTGTTTACCGAACAACAAGCCAGAGTCTGGCACATTAACGAGAAAGAATTTTTTGCTGTATGGAAGGCTTTCAAAAAATGGCCTTTATTTTTATTAGCCAAAGAATTTATTTTAAAGGTTGATAATACAAATGTTAAAGCTTTTTGAAAAACAAACTGGAATCTAAGATCGAAAAAGCTCGTATTCTCAGGTGGCAAGCAGAATGCCAATATTACTTATTTGATATTGTCATTGTGAAATCTAATGAAAATGTTCTTGCAGATTTCTTAACAAGAGATGGATATCCTTGAAGCAGATTTCATCAATGTACGAGCAAGGCACCTTAGGGAGAACCTTGAGGAGCTTTACAAGGCATTTGAGTTGCTAAGGGTAAGAGCCGAAGCAGCATCATATGTCCAGAAAGCTGATTTGGACAAAGTCCAAAAAACTCTACATGCAGCAATAACCTCAAATGGTGATTTGTGGAATGCATTAGTAGAACCCTTTAACAAGGCATGTTCACCATCGGTGATACAGAAAGAAATCCACGAGAGAGGTTCATCATCGATGACCAAATATGGTACTTTTATACCCGAAGCAGGACACCCTACTGATAAGAGTTTTTCATCAGATACTGGTGAAAAGGTGGATAAAGCCAAATCAAGTGTTTTATCGGATTCCGATAAAAATGATAATTCGGAAGGTCAGGAAGCAATTCCAGGCAACCCGAGTCAACCCAACACCTCTGGGGAAAAAGAGGGAGAGATTAACCTGAGGCCCCAAACTGGCCCAAGACAGGTTAACACTAAACAAGTTGTTTCTCCTTTGCAGGTTTATCAGAGAACATGAGAGAAATTAGTTACAAGAATGGGGATCAATCCAAGCCGAATCAATGCCGATTGGTCTGGCAAGTATCCAAGACTTTGGATGCTCCCTGGTGTTAATCCTCAAGACGTGCGGGAATGGTTTGATTTTGGAGCAATTGCTTCAGTTTTCACAACCGCACCTAGTTTTTCAAAAATCTCCAAATTGCCGGAATGGATAGCTACTGTTGTGCACGAGTCATGGCTGAACAACCCACATCTGAGTCGAGGAGATATACTGGAGCTGAAAATCATCTCAGCCGCTCCAGAAATTACAGGAAAATGATCTCATCCAGTTTTTCAATATATAAAACTGCAGAGATCTGATATGGGGGCTATGAACAGAGCCAGAGCACCCCCCACAAACAGCCCCTTGGTAGTCGCTCTTACAGAAGATGACATCTCAACAAGGCGAGCATGGGGACTTTGGGTCTGTCTCACAGAGATGGATAAGGTGAAGTTTCTGTTCAAAATTTTTCATAACTCGACGAACGGATCATTCCTGTTAAACTCTATGACAAGAAATACTACCAGATTTGCTGAAAGCCTCTTCGAAAACAAGAGGAAATTAATTTGGGAAAACAAGGTTCCGGCAACGGAACAAACTAGAAGAAAGATATGTAATATGATACATATCGGACGATGGGAAGAACGACTTTGTTCTTACTGTCAAACTCAAGAGAAACCTTTGTTTGGGCAAGGGTTCAAAGTAAAACAGGACAAACCCGAACACCCAAAGAAAAAGGGAAAGGGGAGGGATTTTTTGAAAATAAAAACAAAAAATGTAATAAGAGGAAGCGGGTCTAATTAGACTCGATTGTAAACAAGCTGTATTGTATTCTAAACAATGTAATAGGATAGGAATACAGTATAATCAGCATGGGATGCTAATTCCGACATGGGATAGTGGCAAGTCCCGCCATTTTTAAAGAATCAGCATCTGGTCTAAAAGGACAAAAGTGGAGGACCCCTCCACTCACCAAGAGATTCGTTGCCAACGTAAGAAGACAACGAAGGTGGTAGATGCACTTACTAAACGGTAGGTGGGAAATAAAGAAGGTTGGCCCATTCCCCACTAACCAAGTGGAATGCAAGCTGGCAAGGCAATAATGGATCCACACAGGAACACATTGATGCCTATAAAAGGAGGCCTTCAGCCTCAGAAGAAGATCATCGAAAATACACAACACTTCTCTCTTCATAAGCTTTTCGAAATCTTCTCTCTAGTTTTGTAATAGTTTAGCTTTCAAGCTTTCCTGTTCATGGGGGTTTCCCCTTCTCGAGTATTAGCCATGATTGGATAATTCAAGTTTCTCTTCCAATGGCGGAGAAAATTTATATTGTAAAATAGTTTAGTTTATTTTCTTCAATAAACAAGGCTTTTGCTTTCCGACATTTTGTCCAAAAATTTTATAATTCTGAGTGAAAATTCATCTAGTAGTGCGTCTCCCCGTGATCTCCTTAAAGACAGGTGGCCGTTGAAAATGATTGCGATCAGGGTTCCCAAGAAAATCGGTTTCAGAACCATAGACTGCGGGCGAGTGGTTGGATCTTTGATCCATAAAACCTGAACCGAGGTCCAAGGGAATTTAAGAGACAAAGACGAGGTATGATTTAAACTCAACTTTATTTTATTTACGGAAGCATGTTGGGCCTGATATTGATCAGTGACTAATCCGGATCTAATAAATATAAGTGTGGAAATAGAAAATGGCTAATGGCAAGATTGGTATATTGGTGAATAATTAAAGTCAAAAGGGGTAGCATAGTAATTTTCTATGAAAAATGGGTATAAAGGGATGTTTTGTTATATTTATGGGTATATTGGGAGGTGGTGTTATATTGGTGGGTAGAAAGAGATGAATGTTTATATAAACGGGTAGTATGGACTCTTAGCCCATAATAATAACTAGATAGGAGTATTTGACATTTAAATGTGGGGTGTCCCCCGGATCGAACCGATGGTTAAGAGATAACCCGTAAGAGGTGAAACTTGAATTGAATTGTGGGATTTTCGACTTTGGTGCATTTCATTTTCATATAAATATTTTATTTTTATGATTAAATTTACTTATAAATATCACAATTATTCATATATTATAAAATATCAATTTTATTTGAGTTAATGATTTGATATAAATTATCACTGAATCTTATAGCTTAAATGGTATCTAAAGATGCAGATTGTGTTGACCAAAATTCGAATACAAGTCACACAAATTTTCTAATTTTATTGTTCATCTCTCTTCCACTCCTCCCAAACTTATTAAAAAAATGATCTGATATAAATTAAAAAAAATTACATTTACAAGTTACAATAATACAACATTACAAGTTACACTTTCAAAAATTAAAAATTACAATTTAAATACAACAAAATACAAAGCATAAACCTAAAAATTATGACTTATGATATAAATTAAAAATAATAATCAATGCAACTTAAAATTAAAAAGTTGAATATCAACATAATATAAAAAAAAAAAATTTAAAAGGATAAACCAACAGTTTAACGGTTGGTTTTCGGTTTCAAAATACCCCGAACCAAAATTTAGGGGTATATGCCTGACTATACACAAATTCACAATAAATATTTTGATAGTTTCATACTTTTGTTTATAAACTTTAGATTTTCTCTAAGTTGATTATTTCCACATTTGTAAGATTTACTTGGTTTTTTGCGTAGATGTGAACAATCTCTACGTTTTAATTTATCAAATTAGTTTTGTTCTCATAAGTTCAAGTCCATACATTTAAGAATCTTCTTCCTCTTCGTTCACAAACACAAAAAATTTGGAAAACAGGCAAAACATCACTTAGATGAGTGGTTGCATTTTGATATATGTGCCAAATACTTACCTTATATAAAATATAAACCTAAAATTTACATTGGATTTAAGGCAAAACTATACTAGACAAATATGTATTAACTGAAAAGGTTAATTGCAACAAGATGATCAATGATCTCAATATGCAGCTATGGTCGGCTCCCGGGCGCCACCTGCGGGGGTGGCGGCGCTTTCCCCGATGGTGTTCTCCCGACTTCGTGATCTTCATATTCAATCACCTTTATCAGCCATTTCCAGATAGTCTCAAAGCCTGTTTCTACAGGCATTCTCATTCTCAGAGATTGCACTTCATTCAGATAATCTGTAGAAAATATATGAAGAGATGTAATTAGTATTGATCATAATAATAATAGTATGTGGCCCACATTGCTTCTCTATCACATGCATGCATGCAATTATCCTCTGCTAAATGAATTATTTTGCTGCCAATATCGAAGTTTTGAGGCTAAATTGTGCTTGTCATAAACAATGAGTATAAGAAATTCTACTGAAAGCTTATATATATAACAATTGTCTTATAACGACGACACTCACAGTGGGATTTTTGGCCACTAAATTGTTTTGGCAGCGATTTTATATTGGTCAATGGCGAAAAATTTCGCTGCCGTTTTGCAATTTTCTAGTAGATCGGGATATTTCATTTATATCAGCTCATACCATCGAAATTTAAGATTTGTAACCACCATATTAATTTCATACTATAAAAGAATCAGATTAGCTATTCCATTCATATCATCTTGTACTATATATATACTCAAGTCATGCATTCTCATAGAATTAAAAATGGCACAGTTAAGAAGAGAAACCATTAAATAAAGAGAGGGGTAAAGATGCATTGATTTTTATTACCTGGAAAAATTCTTGCTTGAAGTCCAGAAAACGTGAGAAATAGAGTTAGAACAACAACCATGCTCGACATAGGCTTCATCCTTCCAAAGACTAATTTTTAGTGTTTTAATTTCAAGTTATTTGGAAGGATTTTAGCCACAAAAATGTGATAAACTAATGAATTCAAGAATATTGTATATAGGATCTTGATCATCTTGATGATTTATATAGAACATTAAGGATATTGTATTAAATTGACTAGTCAAATTTTGCAAGAGTGCATAGGGTAGGTATAGTGTGTGTAGTCAACAATATGAACACACAAATTGATAACGTTTTAAATTTTTTGAATCCAAAACAAATGACATATTAAGTAAAAAACGTTTTGGCTTTTCCCCTCCAAATAACAAAATTATAAAACTACTTGCTTTTTTAAGAATTTTCTCAGTCAACATAAAACTACTTGCTTTTTTCTTTTTATTTTCTTTATTGTCGTGTTTTCTGTTTATTGCAATCAAATGAACTAATATATACGATAAATCCTCTCATTGACTTCAACGATTTGGATTTTGATGATTCAAATTAATTCAACGCGGAGCAGTAAGAAATAGTGAGACAGACTCATTCTTAGTTAATATTCATGCAATTAAACTTGACCATAATTAAGAATTATTGTATAATTAGTGTTTAAATAATTTATGCAAGATGAAAAAACTTGTGTTAAATTTGAGCAAAAACTTGGAATACGAGAACTTTTATCCTTGTAATCTTTTTAAATTCAAGTGTAATTTTTATTTTTTTTAATAAATGCGAAAAACTTAGCATTGTTGTCGATTCCTCAAAACCACACCATTTCGGATATTAAGCCAGGTACACCAGATGGACTGAGGTGAGGCAGTACCCGTCTTGACATTTTGGGGTCCCGGTGAAAGAGAAATATTAGGTTATATGGAGAAAAAATAAACATTTTTACTTAAACGATAAATATAATTTAAAAATCTGAAAATAAGAAAGAAGAAAAATGATCTTTTTCAAAAAAGTTGTGCTCATAGATCAAGTTTTAATATGTTCATTTGTCCATTTAAACAACTAAAATGTTGAAAAATGCAACATCAAAAAACATAGAAGTAAAAATAAGTTTCAAATTATCATTGAAAATATCTAGTTATTTTTGTTGATGTATAAAAACAATAAATGGTAATTATAGCCACCCGATTAATATATCCAAGTAATAAGTGAGTTATGAGGTTGATATAGTTATTATTGACATAAACTCAGAAAGATGCAAGTAAGTGGCTCAAGGCTTTGCGTAATTGTATTTAATTTTGTTGGACCAGGTTTATGAATGACAATGGACTGGGTCCAAACTCAGACCCTTCTCGCTTGGGGTGGGTAAAAATCCGGTCAAACGGATCCTAAAGCGCGGGTTTGGACCTAATCAAAATGACTCCATCGATTTTTGGATGAATTATGGTATTTGCTAGACCCGCTCCAAACTTGTCCCATATGATATATTATATATAATATTTATTTCATATAATTTCTACATGTTGCAATAAAATACAATTCAAGGACATTTGAATAGTTGAGATTAGGTTAAAACATTTCTAAATGTTTTGATATGTTACCACGAGCCTTGTAGTTCAAGTGGTATTTCATCTTTATAAAGGTGTAGATTGTGATGATCCGGGTTCGAACTCGGGTCACGCAAGTTTTTTAATTTTTATTGTTCTCCTCTCTTCCACTCCCCCAAACCCATTAAAAAAAATGTTTTTATATGTTATTTTTTGCATTGAACAATATGTATTTAAGATCTCTTTAATGTTGGGATTGAGTTAAATATTTCAATTTGATATGTTATAGGAAACATTACAAGTATGATATTCTTGTTATTATAATTTAAGTGGTTAAAAACTTAAATTTATTGTATCTATCATTCGAAAAGTTGTTATTCAAAAAAAATAAAAACAGAAAAAATGGGTGTGTTTACCCATCGAGTTCGTGGGGCGGGTCCTGGGACAAGTCAAATCCGTCCCAGATCCACCCCATCATCATCCTTTACCAGGTCAGCCAAATCAGCAAGAGAGTAGTTAGCTATGGTGTTTTTACAGTAGCTTCTCAGTGCTTTTTGTGTGTAAAATTGTCAACTTTTATTATTACATTTGAGGGACTATTTATAATAGTTAATGATTTGAAGGATTTATTGGTATAATCCCTTAATTTGAGTGATGTCACCATGCTTTGGTGAGAGATTTGATGTTGATATGATACATTTTATGCTTGTGGCTGGAGTTGATAGAAGTTGGTTAGAGGATCTTGTGCTACCTTACCCTTGTGTTAGAGTTGGAGGTCGATCCTTAAAAGGTAGGTTAGTTTTCATCAGATATTTTTCTATTGACGTAGGGAATTTTCATCATCATATCATTGACCGAGCTTATAAGCTTGATGAGCTTGAGATTATTCTTTTACTTCTTTCTTCTTCGATAAGTTTGATGGCAAAGGGGTCCGAGGTTGTTGTCAGTCTGTAGTGAACTCGATTTCTTCATATATCTCATTGACCAAGATATCATTTGGGCACTTTCAATCGAGTGGGTTCAGATCGGTATATTTTGGTACAATAATAGCCCTTAGATACGTCGGGAGTCAGTTTTGATAGGAATATCTTATTTTGTTGGGATTGCCCGATCTGTTATTTTACCGGGGTGGATGTTAATGAGATAGTCCTCGAGTTGGTTCATGAGTGGGCCACGTATATGATGCTTTGTGGCAGGAAGATTTGGTGTGAACGAGCCAAAACAGTGAGCCTCCAAGTGTAGGACTAACATTGGCTGATTGTGATGGGCTTGCGCATGAGCCGCCACGTGGAGCTTGAGAAGGCAATGAATCGGATCTTCGCCAATAAAGAGGGGTGGATCCCCTTACTTATTTCTTACGCATTCTCTTTCTAAGCCCGAACCTTTTATCGTAAGCTCTTTTTACCGAATTGTGGTTGTTTGCATTGGAAGTTGTTTGAATGTTTAAATTAATCGAGTTTCCTACACTTTGGTAATTTTTCTTTGCTTATCACATGTTTCCTCGAGACAATGTCAGATAGTTATGAGAGAGAATAGATGGTGAGGGATTATGATGTCGGGGAGGACTTTGAGGGGTCACCTCCTTAGAGAAATACTCGTCGAGTTAGTTGTCCCTAACTTTGTCAAAAGAAATGGGGAGCTTGAGAAAGCAATGAACCAGATCTTCACTAATAAATAGGGGTGGATCCCCTCACTTATTTCTTATGCACTCTCTTTCTAAGCCCGAACCTTTTATCTTGAGCTATTTTTACCGAATTGTGGTTGTTATCATTGGAGTTTGTTAGAATTATTAAATTAATCGAGCTTTCTGCACTTTTTGGTAATTTTTCTTTGTTTATCACATGTTTCCTCGAGATAATGTCAGGTAGTTTTGAGAGTGAAGAGATGGTGAGGGATTATGCGTTAGAGAGGGCTTTGAGGGGTCACACCATTAGAGACTTACTCGTCGATTGAGTTGTCCCTAACTTTGTCAAAAGAAACGGGGATAGGCCGGCATAACTAAGGAGGTCAACTCTTTTGACAAGGGGATTTCCCCTACCAAATATGGTAACGGTGGCCAGCCCTTTGAGGCCCGTGAGGCCGGGTGCTCCGACTGGGCTTGCAGACTTCTTTTCATCTTTAACTACAGATTGGTTATTAAACTGGTTGAGGTGGCAATGAAAGATGACACTAGGATGACTTTTTATACCTCTGGACAAACGAAAAGATGAATATATATTTTACAGAACAAAATTTGAAATATCTTGAAAAATGGGGCCCTTTCGACCTTTCACCCTAGCTCAAGACCGACCCTAAAACGACAAAGTCAAATTTTCTCAAAACAATCAATTGCAACAGGGATTTTATATATTTTACATATTATGTATATACACACTTATATTTTTTAACATTTAAAAAAAATTATCAAATATTGAACTGTTCACTTGTTTAAGCTTCATCACCCAAAACAAAACCTTTTGTTTTTCTTTTCAAAAAAGTACTTAAAATAATATATATAAATATATTGATGGATTGGTTTGTCCCCCATTCCCACCCAACTGCCAAGCCTAAATTTGCATCTACCATAGACACCATTGGCTTCTTGTGAAGGTAATTCCAGAGCTTTGTAACTTAAGCGATATATTATTTTAATTAAAATGCAAAATTGTGATGATCGAATTCTATTTGAACTTGGATCACACAAGTTTTTTAATTGTTGTTGTCTTCCCCGTACATTTCCCTAACTCATTAAGAATCCAAATTAGTTTAGACTTGATTTGTCATGTTCTACAGGTTTATACCAGTTCTGAATCGATCGCGTCGACGTTTGTGAAAGGTCCTAGGGGATCGTTTCTGATCCCTTCCCAACCGGCACGCAACAATCCACTCTTATCATGGGAGCAACTCGTCGACAGCTGACGGATTCAAGATCGAGATGCTTGTGCCCAACCCTCAAAGCCAGCGGCGCATACAGAGGGGTACATGGAGTACAATTGTACCCAAACTGATTATATATATATATATATTAGTTAAATATTACTATATTGCATCTCAACTTCTACTCCTCTAAACACGTTTCCATCCTTCCAGGTTAATTTCTTTGTTTATTTTTAATCTTTTTATTATTTTTTTAAATAATTTTTTTAGCATTATTAATATTTATCGCTTGATTTAGCTTGTTAATTGATTAATTTGATTTTTTTTTGTCATAATTTAGTGTTTGTGTTTTTTTTTCATGTGTGTGTGAAATTTGTTTATTTTGTGATAAATGTGTTGTGATTTTTTTTGAAATTATTGTGGGTTGTTATTATAATTGTTAATTATAAAAATTGAAGTTATTTATTTTCATATGATTGTATTCTTATTATTTACTGTCAATTATATTGTTAATGAAGAATAATACTCTTAAATCAAAGAAAATCAAGGCAAGGAACAAGCAACTTGATTTTCATCAATTTAATACTACTGCAGGTGTGGAAATAGTATTTTTAGAAACGACCTATGTCAAAAAATAAATTGTGAATAGCATAAGTGATCAATTATTAAATGATTATTTGGTTATTTTCATTGAAAATTAAATATTCTTAGAAATCCTTAATGAAGATGTAGATCACTTTCAAGAAATAAGATTTGATATACTAAATTGTAACTTGTAATTATAACTTTTATTTCAATCTTTTTGTAATATCATATATTTTCACATATTTTGGTGTTACGACTTTAAATATTAAACAATAGTTATGTGTGAAATTTTTTTATATTACACATTATTTATTTGTTCATATCCCAAATTATTATTATTATTATTATTATTATTATTATTATTATTATTATTATTATTATTATTATTATTATTATAATATAGCATGTGTGATGTTTGAACTTTGAAATAATGAATCAGTCTATCACTATTCTCTTCATGTTTTACTACTTAACTAGGAAGATAGAACAAAATAACCAGCACAATAAACCATCTCCAAATATTTTACATAATTTTTATAACTCAAAATGAGATCATATATATTAAATGTAAAATCTATTTAATAGTTTGAAGATGCTCAAATATACATCTGTAGAAGACACATTTACTTCTAAAACTATTATAAATTCTTTAAGTTGGTCAAGAAATGATATAATTACTGACGTTTGTTAATAATAAATTGGGTGTACTAAATTTAATAGTAAATTTCATTTAATTATATTTACAAAATAAATTTCATAAGAAAATCTCAGAATAACTAATTAGCAATATTATAGTATTGAATAGTTGATGGAGTTTGATTCCAAAACAAACACTAACATTCACCTATTTTTATTTTCTTAGACAAAACAGTTATTTTATTTACCATTTATTCATTTTCTACCAAACACATTTTTTTGGTTTATCAATGCATACTATTCGATCTCATACCAAACTAACTCTTAACAGCTATTAAGAGAGAAGAAAATTTTTGGCCAAACAAAAGCATGAGCCTTTTAATTAATATTGCAGAATTTAAATACAATGGAACATGACCCTCTATCCTAAAAAATAGGAAAAATACATACTCTTTCAACAAAATAAAAATCAACTCGAATCACTTGCCTCACCACATCGAAATTGTTTTCTATTAACTTTTTGAGTGTATAACACATTAATTAATTGTACATGAAAGAAGCTCAAAACTACAAGTAGCAGATGTTCTGCAATCTGAAAAATCCACCAAACACCATTAGTCACACTGAGTTGAATTTAGGCACATGAAGCATGACACCAAATTTAGATCAAGAACAATAACTTTTCATCTCCAAGTCATCTTGTTTTGAATAGAACTGGAAAATGTTAAAGCTATCGACATAACGAGAATAAATAGTAAAACAATGCGTCAAAATACTTAATGAAGTATTGAAACACAAAAACATTACATCCAAATTTCATATTTCATCTGGTTTTTAGCAAGAACAGCAAACAAAATGCTAAAAGTAACTCCCAACATTACAAAGCACAACACTTAGAAAAGGGACGTTCCCTTGCCCTTCTTGTCTCCACCAATCTCAAAGTGCTTGCACCTCTGTAAAAATCAGAACACAAAAAAAACCAACATCAGTTACAAATACGAGATGCTACAAGAAAAAAATTCATCAACAATCACTTGCCTTGATGGGGTGCTGGGATACATGTTTGCAACCCTGGCATTGCAACCTCAGCACAATCTTCTTCGTTGTTTTTGCCTAAACAGAATACATAGCTCAAGTGATTTGAAACAAGGAGGAAACTATACTAGCTCAATTCTTTCAGAAGCCCTTAATTTCTAGTAGATTCAACTCATCCACACATTTGTATTGTGGAAATAAGTTTTACCTTCTTGTGGAAAACGGGCTTGGTTTGGCCACCATAACCTGACTGTTTGCGATCATAACGACGCTTCCCCTGAACAGCTAAGCTGTCCTTACCCTTCTTGTACTGGGTGACCTTGTGTAAGGTGTGCTTTTTGCACTCCTTTGATTTGCAGTATGTCTTCTTTGTCTTTGGAACATTCACCTGCAAAAAACAAAATAGGGCTATAATAATCAGCCATCATCCAAGAGCATGAAATTTAGGAGACTGTCTGATAGGATAAATTAACATCATTTACAGACAGTGATGTTAAATACAACTTGTACTTAATAACAACACCAATGAAACTTCAGAGAATTGAACAGTAATCAGCTTATATCAGCCGTTGTTTCTTTATCAATAGACCAAATAAAATCACATTTGAACAGAAAAGAGAACCACCATTTCAAGACTTACAAGATATCCCTAACAGGAATCGCACCACACCGTCGCAACACTTTAAAAAAAATCAAAATATAAATTTAGCACCCATCGAAAACCATCATAGAGCTCCCAAGAACAGACATGCTATCAAAATGCAGCAGAAAATTAATCAAAATAAATAATTGTTTGACTGATATCCTTCCAATTACTCATCCCACCTAAATTCTTATAGAAAAACCACTAAATTACTTCAAGATTTTCTTTCGTTCAAACCCCATCACTGCACAAACTACAACTTTGATTTATGAAATATGTCAAGCCTAAGAAAACCAACCTCATTTCTGTTCAAGACGCAGACGCAGCTCAAAATGTATAGATTAAAAAAAATTATAGAAATCCTCACCAATAAAATAACCGGATAGAAAATAAATTCACACAACTCAGATTATTCACTTCGAACATTCTTCGCCTCCATAACAAACACTAAAGCAAATTGATGAACACCAAATCCTCCAATACATCTAAGAAAAGAATCAACATACTACTATTGGTACCGTTAATCAAGGGTCTGTTTGTTGCTTGAAAAATGTGAGCACATGATATAAAAAAGGCGAGGCTGTGTGGGTAGCTTATCCCATGTATTCAAACTAACCCAATAAATCAAATGGCTATAATCAAATCCAATCAATACTTGAAAGAACGAATTTCACCAGATAAAGAGCAATAAAACCAGCATCTAGGAATTACATATGAATAACACATAAAGAAATCAGATGAAAAGCAAGTAAATCTGTAGGAAAGAGCGATTACCATGACTGAGGGCGGCGGAGGGGTCCTGCAAAAATGGCGTTAAAAACCAATATAATTATATAAGTGTTAGAGTGGACTAGGTTTTCTTATGGGCCGTGGACCGGTCCAGTTAGCATATGCATCATGATTCATGAAAAGGAAAACCAATTTGAAACCCCATGTATATTTCTAATTACTGGTCATTTTTACAATGACAGGTTACCCTTAATAATGAGTATGTTTTGATTGGATTGGAAATTGCATTTTAATGTTGGGCTAAAGTGACGTCCATTCAATCCAACCCAATAATAAAATATCAATTTTTTTTTTTCATTTATACAATCCATAACCCAATCTAATTCCAATATTTTATAGTTTATTAGTGACACCAACCAACCCAACCCAATATTTTTTTCTCAATATTTAATAATTATATATTATTTTGTGAGCATATTTTTTATTATATTTCACAATAAACTAAATCGAAATTACAATAATTGAAATACGAAATAAAAATTATAATAATTGTAATATGAAATAGAAATTACAATAATTGAAATACGAAATCGAAAAAAAAAAATCAAACTACAAATTATATATTTAATTATCAATACCAAAATAATTGGATTATTAGGATTCATAATAAGAAAAAAAGAGAACTTGAGATTGTGAGACAAATGAGAATGAATTTTGGATTGGTGAGTAAATATGTCAATATTGACCTCTATTTATAGAGATTTTTTTTAATGAATTTTGATATCTTTAAAAAAAAATTTAAATAAAAATTATTTTCAATATCAATACTTTAAATTATATCCGAAAAAAATTAATCGAAATTAATAGAAAAATGACACGTGTATAATTTACACCCAAAGTGAGTATCATGACATTGGTCACCATGTGACCATTATCATGACATCCATACCCTCTTTTCTATTAAAATAATATTGTTTATGGTGACATCGACCAAATGTCACCAATAAATATAGTCTTAGAGCTGAGTCTGACACATGATTCATTTTATACTCAATAAATAGTCTATCTTTTTATTTGCAAGTTCAGTTTTAGAAATTTCATTGAAAAAACTTGAGATCAAAGTGAATACTTTAGTTTTAAATTATTTAAGTAAATGTTTTTTATTATAATTTTCTTTGAATTATTTTAATTGATTACACTTGTTTTATTAAATTGATTATGTTTGATTTGAGATTTGTTTGATATCATTATGATACATAGTTACTTAAATTGAATATTATGATTTAGTTCCCTCGATTATTGGGAAAAGACCTTCTTATATAACGATTTTATTGATATTATGATTTTATTAGTTCGTAAATTAAAGAAAGCTTAATCCTATTTGAATTTTTTGTTAATTCTCCTAATAAATCATTCACAACTTTAATAAAAAGGGAATGTATGGCGTGTGATTAATATTGATTGAAAATTAGCATTTGATGATCTTGAATGGTAAATTGCAACTCACACAAATGTAAAATGATTAGTTGCAATTGAAAAAAAAATTGAAAAAATAAATATACCCGGATGCACGTGAGACATGTGATTAGAATTGGTTCGAAAATAAACATTTGTAGGTTTGGATGGAAAATTGCAATTCATGCAAAGATGAGATGATTATTTATAATAAAAAAAAATTAATTACTTAAGTTCAAAAATGGGAATAGTTCGGATAATGTTTCTGCATTAAACATTTTAATAATAAGATATTTAGAAAAACAAAAGTGAGATGTGTTTGTTAAGGGTAGAATGATTAATCTACTCAAATTTAGTGCTTATAAGCCATGAAGAAACATATTTTATCTTCGAAACATTTTTATCATGAAAAATTGGTAATTTCCAACATTTCCACATTCCCTTATTGGGAAATTCTAAATAAAAAATAAAAAATTAGTACACTTAAAAAAATCGTAGCATCCCTCTCATATTATATGGACCATAATACACACGAAATCCTATATTTAAATTTATATTTCACTTATATACATCATGGAATAGTAATGAAATATAATAGAAAACAAAATATGATAATCACGCTGGCACAGCTTCCCATAAGTTGATGGTTTGAGGCGGCAGCTACAAAGCCATAAACTAAGAACAGATATAACAAAGAGTAGGAAGATTGCATGATTTATCTGAATCCTAAAACACAATTCTAGACTCAATTCTCCCCTATTGATTAGGACAACAACATGAGAAACAAGAAAACAAACTCGATTGAGCTTCATTTCCTGTTTCCGGTCGGAGGTTTTGGCTCCGGCAGCGGCTCCGACTGCACTGCTGGCGGCAATTGAGACTGGTTTGATCTTACTGAACTAGGTATCCTAATTGAAGATGCTCCATCTCCTCCCACACTGAGCACGTTTAAAATGATTCATTAGCGTTTGAATTACATAAAAAATTTATCATTATTGTTCAGGTTTCATTGTGTTCAAGAAAGAAAAAATAAATGGGTCTCATTCATTTTAGAATCTGACTGTTACCTACATTCAAATTCAAGAATGAATAAGAGTAAATTTGCCATGATGGTCTACTTTTGGCAGATAATATGTTAACATCTTCAAAGTGCCACAAGCAAGTCTAATATGATGACCACTTCATGCATGTGAAAGATTAAGCTCTTTGATATTAGAGATGAGGGTAAGGTATGACATTTCATAATTCCAACATCACATTCATGAACATTTGTGAATGGAATGATGTATGGTTGTCTATACTGCAAGAGAACTTACATTGAAAACGCGGAAAGATGTGTTGCTCCCCTCCGAGCAACGATTATGTCGTGCCTCAGCCATGGAAGTTCCGCGGCTTGAACTTCATTTTCCTTAATAACCTCCAACATTGTCGCCTCCGCTAATCCTAGCTCGTGAGTCCTCATATCAGCAGCTAGTCCGCCTGCAGAGGCCTGAGCTGGGTAGCTAAACATCTGGTCCGATGTGGAGGCCTCTGCAGGCGGACCTAAGTCTTCCGGTCGCCAAAAGTAATTGTCACTTGTGAAGCTCATATTCCCCATGTGGATGCTAAATAACGACTCATTAGACGCTACACTCCATTCCACTGGTGTCGATGATTTACTTCTTTTGAACACAGAAGACGGGATTCTGTAAGAAGAAGGCGAACGCTCCATCTCTTGCGTAGGAGGGGCCTCTGTTGTGGCCAATAACTCCGATGGTTGAGATATGGGCACAGAGTTATTGGAAACAGAGATATCATCGGATTTGTTAGAAGGTGAAGAATCATTGCTGGACTTAACATCATCATCATCGTTGTGGAAAAGACAATCGTCTAACGGAGAATCTGCTGAAGAAAATTTAGCAGATGAAGAGGGACTAGGTATTTTTTCAGATGAAAATGCCTTCATTTTATGTAAGTTAGTAGTGTCAGCCACAGGTGCAGATTGGGCTCTGTTTAGTGCAGAATTTGAAGATGCCATAGCAGCTCTAACTATGCTGATTCATCACCCTGTGGCATCAACACACAATGTAAGACTTCTACAATACTTATCTACCATTTTTGCCCTTCATAAGTTCATACAAAACATCTAGTCTCACTGCAGTGCACCTAAGGTACTATATCCATATTCAATTCCGACAATCAAATGTTGTTTTTTTTCCTTTAATTTTCCACCGTTAGATCAAGAAAATAATGAAAAACTACAGTCTGCCCAGAAAGTAAAAGAACATTAGAGGAAATTCATAAGTTTTAGCATATCACCTAAATTCTCTTCTACGAATGGTTAAAAAAAGTGTGATTTTTCCATTAAAAAAAGAAACACGGAATGAAACAAGAAATTGAGAAAAAATACATACTAGTATGAAACTGTAAAGGAAATGAAGAATGAGAAATGTTTCCGGCCAAAGTTCGACGAAAAAAATGGCCAGAAAATCCAGCAGACTCCTCTTTCCACCGATGAATGACAAAAGAGATTTGCAAATTCTTGAGAAACAAAATAGAGGACGAAAAGCCACAATTTGCAATGTGCAAAAATTATTGCAGGAGGAGTTGGATGGTATAACGTTGATATAGCTGCTATCTCTCTTTTGTTTTTAGACACGCATGCACGTACTCTTAATTTAGTATGTAAAGTATATATAATGATCCTCCTATGAATCATTCTCGACCAATATATGATGCTAACTAAATAAAATCACTTATAGGGGTATAATCGAGACATGTTGGGATTGATGTTTGCTAGAAACTTCGGAGCTCTTTAATTCTCGAGCTTGATTCTCCTCGACTCGATTTATTTGTAAACAAAGTTTTAGATGTATTTTATGTTGGTTTATATTGTACCAAACAATGTCAATTATAATGGGAAAAAGGAAAACAAAACTGTTACAAAATACAAATGATATCGCAAATGTTGTCATACTGCACATAACAGATTCTGGAACCAAATGTTGCCGATAATGTTGGCAACACTGCAGACAATAGAAACTTGAAATGCGAACTTCAAACCCCAGTAAGATCTTCAAGCTTTGGCTACGTATAAGATTCAGAGAGCAGCAGCAACAACCCTGTAACAAAAATTCTTTGAAATGTATCAAAATGAATTTTGAAAAGTCGAGTCAATGAGACTTTTTTCCTAAAAAACGAAAACGTTTCGGCTAGTGCTCACGGTACGACGTGACGCTCCCAAAAGTAAAATGACTTACGTCTTCTAGTTAGTAGCACCACAAACTAGAAACACCAATGAACTAAAATAGTGGAAAGATTAAATCACACTTCTATATGTTCAAACAATACAAGATTAATTTTGCAAAGATGCTATGAGAATGATCTTTTTAGCAAGAATTTCGTACTCCCAGTGCTGTACACATCCACCAAGTGAAAAGACATTTCATATTAATGAACATTTAAGGCATTTAAGTCCACTAAGTAAGTGGAGCACTCCACTACCTTACACCATCAGTTACAGAGGATTTGGAAGACCATTAGCCACTAAGGTTTCGAGAGATGGGCCTCTCCAAATGAGCTACCCAATATGTTTTTATATTTTGGGCTTTACAGACGAGCGATGTTGCCCGTTATATTGCCAACATTAGACGCAACATTTGACCACTAGACAGATTTTGGTCACTAACTTTGTGTATGAATTTTCATTCACCGAAAATCAATTTTAAAAGTGTAAATGCACTACGACCATCTACTCGAGATGTGGAATGACCTTTTGCCCTTTACTTTCACATTTACCCAACTTTGGCTCCTTAAAATAATGGTCAAACACGTGTGGCCAAGCTTCCTACAAAAGTCGACATTGACCTACACTTTTAATTGGATCAAAACCAATTTTTTCCAACAATCTAATCGAATCAATTAAAAGGTTTGATTAATTTTAGTGATGTTTTATTTTAATCTTTCAGTTTTTAGTCCAGCAGTTGAAAATTTTGTACAATTTTCGATAGAGGACCTACACATGCCCCCAATTTCATAATTTATGCTTACGTGATATTTTTTTGCGGATGTGGCAATTCATTTTAGCATTATTTTTACATGAATTGTGAGTATTGTAGCATTATGTAGCATTTTACTTGAAATATAAAGCAAAATGAATTGTCACATGTGCAAAAAATTGTCACATAAACGGGTCATGAAATTAAGGACGTGTGTAAGTCGCTCATCGAAAATTGGCCGAAAAATATAAATTCCAGCAAAAAAAATTGAAACTGAACAAATTTTTCAATTACAGGATTAAAATTGATGATTGAGAATTAACAGGACCAAAATCGGATGTCACTAGGACGGGATCAAAAATGAATTTTTTCCATAATATAAGAGTGAAATAAACATATGATACAACTATATATAAATATTACTAATACTAATAGTCAATTTTAATTATTTATTTATAGTTATTTGATATGTTTATTCCCTCTTATATTATTTATTATTAAGATCATATATAGAGGTATAAACATGTCGAGCTCGAACGAACAAGGGTTGTTCATATTTGTTTATTTAATAATCGAACTTGTTTACGAACGTTAACGAAATGTTCACAACATATTTATTAGTTTCTTATAAACTTGATCACGAGTAGTTTGTCGAACACTCTATTTGTTTACAACTCTAATCATATACGATAAAGTAATTAAGATTAACTTACAAATAAAGTGAATTATCGAATATTAATATGTATCCAATAAATATAATTAACACTTATATATTTAAAATATATGAATTAAATTTTACCAAATTAAATATTATTGAAATATATTTATTCATCATTAAATATATTAAATTTTATGATAGTAGTGGTCACGACTAGTATTAAAAAATAATTAAATTAGTTGATATCCGATAATGGCGACTTATAATGAAAATTTAAAAATAATGAAATGCTTCATAAATCGCCACTAACGGTGACAATCACCTATTTTCTTAAATTTCCCATTTTACACATTATTTTGTTAATAAATATTTTAAATTGTAATATTCTATTAAAAAAGCCTAAAGTTTTAGATGTGTTCTAATGGAATCAATTAAAAGGCTCGATAAATTTCCAGTGATCCTTTATTTTAATCTTCCAATTATACAAAGTAGTAACCATGCAATAGATAACGTGTCACTCACAAAACACATACTTTCCTATTTGAATTATTTGGTTGTGTTTGGATGGAGGGATTTAATGTAATGTCCAAACAATTAATAATAACCTTATTAGTTAGATAATTTAATTGTTGTACTAGGATAAGAATTTTTACTCTTTCCCCCAACACACCACCAAGAATTTGACATCAAGTCTAGTCTATAACTTAACCTAGATGATTGATTATGTTGATCTTTGATAAGGGAAGTCAATAGTTATCAATTCAATTAAGTTTCCTTCACCATTTTCATCTAATTCACACAGCCATTTCCACCGCCTTCATCTCCATCACTACAGCAGCCTCTTTCTCTCTTACCGCCGGCAGGGTTTTTTCCGGCAAGCTTTCCGGTTAAGGTATAATATGAATTCGGGCCGAAGCTCCAATCGGTCTTGTTTCTCTTTTAAATTTTTCTCAGTTTCTTGCTCTCTGTCTCTCGCTCTCTCTGTCCGCCGCTGCCGATGCTGTATCGTGGTGTTGCCGGCGCTCATTTTACGCCGGCGAGTGTGTGTGTGTGGAGTGATGGCCGGCGCTCGGTCGCGCCGGCGAAGATTGGGTAAAGGCCGCCGCATCTAGCGGCGGCTATGTCGGATTTTGTATATATATATATATATATATATGTATCGGCTGTATGTGTGTGGGTGTGCTGGAATGGTGTTTGGGTGCCGGAGTGGGGAAGGAGCCGGCGCCGGTGTAGCGCCGGCGTGGCTGATGGTGAAGGGCCGCCGCTTGAAGCGGCGGCAGTGGCGGAACAGTATATATATATATGTATGTATGTAATCGGGTATAAATATATGTATGTATGTGTAGGGGTTGGTTGTTGGCTTGGATGGAAGTAGATGGAGACGGGTGGTGGTGGCGCCGGGCTGACGCCGGCGAGGCTGAGGAGGAGCCGCCGCAGCAGCGGCGGCAAAGCTGGAAGATATATATATATATACGTATATGTATGTAGCTGTGTATATATGTGTGTGTGGGTGGAGAGAGAGAGGTCGCCGGCGACATGGGGTCGCCGGCAGGGGGGCGGCGCGACGGTGGCGCGACGGCAGCGGCTGGCGGAGGGCAGGCGGGTGACGGGGGAAGAGCAGGGGTGATTTTTGGGGCTTAGGGTGAGATTTGGGAATTTATTAAACCCTAGGGACTTAATTGCAAATTCCAGGTTTAGGATAATTAATAAATAGTCCCTGAGTTTTTGGAACCTCACAGTGTAGCCCTGAATTTCTGGAAACTTACATTTTAACCCCCAAAACTTGATAAAAAATTATGGAATAGTCCCTAGAATACCTAAAATTTATTATATGAACTCTAAACCCTATAGAAATTATCGACTCACCCCTAGATCTCGACAAAATGACCAAAAATAACCCCTAAAACTTGTAGAAATTATATCTTGATCCTAGAATTTGATAATTCGGTATTTTATGTACTATTATATTATAAAATGATAATTCGACTTCAAAAGGGGATAGGACATGACAAAACGAAACCTTTAAGCGAGCAAATTCTAAGATAATTCTTAATAAACCCTAATTAAATTTAGAAACCCTAGTTATAGATTATTTCTCGAGAACTTATTTATTTATTTACAGTTTTATAGATTTTAAGATATTTGAGTCAGAAAATAAGTTATATTTTTCATTCTCTGTAGGAGGTTCACGTGGGGGACCGAGTTAGACCTATTACCGAAAGCTTTTGCAGGATTTTGTGTGTAATCCAAGGTGGGGGGTAAAAATCCTTTTCTGGTTTAAAAATCGTACAATTTTATGAAAATTAACGTGACTACGTGATTTAAATTCCGTAATTATGTGCTGATATTTTTACTTAAATTGTTATCGCTATCTGAATTGTTTTCGAATAAAGTATATGATTTTGAGAGCTATTGATTTCAAGTATCTCAATGAAAATGGTTTAAAGGATGAAAGTCGGGATAATATCCGCTAAGAAAGGTTTTTCTGTACTTATGTGTTATGTGAATTATGTGGCCAACGTGAACGTGACCAATGTGCAATTTATGTGTTATGTGAGAACTATTATGTGAAACTTACTTGCGCATGCGCCTTCACGCCAAGTAGGGTATTTCTTTTTGGAAACCCATCAACAGGGGATATTTTTCGGAATTCCCAACACTATGGGGGTATGTAACCCAAATCGGATCGGCTTGGGGCCCTGATAGGTATTCTTCGAAAACCTATCCACAGTTGCCATTGAGGCTCTTCGGGAGTCTACAATGTGTATTATATGTATAAAATGCAAGCAATAGTATGTGTATATTATTATTATAAATTTCCCTCCCCACTAAGTGTTCTTTTGACACTTACCCCTTCTATGCTTTTATTTTACAGAAAACGTTAAATGCCAGGAAGGAAGAACAGAAATGTCTGTTATTTTGCATGTAAATAATTTTGTCTATGGATGATTGGTGATTCTGAAGCTCTTGTTATGTATAAAACAAGGTTTACACGTTTTGATCGAAACAAGAAAGTTTTCCTCTGATCGGAGAAAAATTTATGTATTTTCTATGATTATCTTCTAAAATTTATTTTGCTTTAAAATCTTGATGGTTTCGTTTTCTTGCTGGACGCCCGATTTGTAAGGCCGCTCTTATACTCTGATTTAAGAAAAAAGAAAAAAAAATCTATTATAATTTAATTATGTTTTAACTCTGATATGAAAACGGGGCGTGACATTTAAAACTTATAATAATAAATTAATTGATAGTGTTTGAAATAATATGAATTTAAAATCTATCATTTTTATTTTAAAATAATTTTTTTAATAATATGAGTGGATTTTAAGCCTAGTCTAATTTCAGTGAATTGAGATTTCACTCATTTGAAATCTTGTGGTTCAAGTATCTCTATCCAAATCAATAAATGAACAATGTGGGATATGACATTTAATCATCTCCAATGTTTCAATTAAAGAAAAGAAAAATCAAAATTTTTGTACACCTGATGCATAGATCTTAAATCCATGTACTTAGATAAACCCGATTCAAGACCACATTTGACACATTCTCACACGCCCCCATGCGTCTTGATTTTCACGTTCAACTCACTTCAACATATTATACTTTTTAGTTATGTTAGTCATACTTTTAGTAATAATAGTTGTATCTTAACATTTTTTTTAGACATACATTAATACTTTGCATATCTTTTAGTTATGTTAGACATACATTTTAGTTATGTAGTATGCTAGTTGTACTTTTATATATTATATAAATGTATGACTATATTGATATATAGATATAAATAATACATAAACCTATGAGTAATTCCACATAAAAGTTATGTAAAAATTGTGGTGAAATTGTTCTTATTTTGAAAATTAAAATGTTACATAGATGTTAGGATATTTATATATAAATGTCATACTTATATAATATAAAAGTCACCTTAAATAAAAAATAAAAGAAACACAGATCCAGACCAACCCAAATGCATCAAGTACAGAGGAAACCTACCCTAAAAAAAACCTTAAACATCAAGATTCGATTTTGAAATGTTATATCAAAGATCATTTACTCGGAACATAGGTTATTCCTTAATATGTAATCCATTAAAATTAACTTGTAGCCACCAAAATTTGGTCAAAATCGGATTGACATCCACTTTATTAAAACTATGTTTGTAACATATAGATTATTATCATAATTTTTTATATATTATAATTTTAATTCTCTATCACTTTTCTTCAATTTTGTTTTGATTTGACTTAAAATGTCAATTTTTGCTTATGTGAAAGCTAAATAAAAAAAAAAATCAGGTTAGCAATTTTGACATCTACATAGACAAAATTTCGATCGAAATTAAATAAAAAATAAATAAATTAATAGTTAGATGAACAAAATTGAAATAAAATGTAGTTAAATAGAGGACATTAATTAAGTTACAATACGAAAATTCCAATTTTCCATACATATAGCCTATATTGAATATATTAAAACAACTTATTTTGTAACAACCTGTATATTAAAATAGAAGATAAAACAATGCCAACTATGGAAAATTTGAAGAGCCTGTAGAAAGAAAAAGAAAAGCATTGGTGCATGTCCACATATTTAATTGCTGGTCAAAACTCACAAGTCAAGATTCAAAAGCACATGAGTAGGTGTTGGAAAAACACAAGAAATAAAGAAAAAAGATAAAAAAGAAAGAAAAATCAATGGTCTCTAAAGAGACTTTTGAACTGTTATATGTATCTGACAGATGTGTGATAACAATTTTACTAATAAATTTAGGGAAAGTAGTTGCAAAGAAAATACTTCTACCAATCCTAAATAAGCTTCTCAATGTCTACTAATTTCAACCCCACTTATTATTTTTTTATTATTAAGGTTCAAAGTATGGCTTTCATATCACTGGTGCTGTAGGACCAGTCACTCATATAGGTGACCTCTAAATCACTATGATATTATGTAAAGATATTATTTGTAAATTCTTTTTAGTTTTGTGAAAGAAAAATTGTTTTTATAAATTTAAAATGATGGTATGAGAGAATATATATATATATATATTTTTAATTATTTTTGCCCTTATTGTTACTACTATCTATAATAGTTTATATTATCAAAATTCAAGTCGTTTCACTGTAAGTGATACAAATATGATAATCATGGTTACAAATACACTAAAAATTAAATAAAAATTGAAGACATTACACCCAAAACATTGAAGAACATGACTGAGAAAAACTCATTTCTCTTAACTCATTTTTGGATCACTTTGATTGCACCATCAAGAAAAATAAAACCTCAATTTTCTCTTGTCCCTTTCCTTCTGTTTCCCTAATTGTAAGGTCTAGTCTTTTTGCCTGGATATAACGCGTTAAGATTTTCTCTCTTTTTCAAAGTTATTGGTCTTTGTCAAAATCCTCAGTTCTTCACTTGGACATTACCTGCAAATATTCCGAGGTCTAAAGCTCCACTTTTTATACTCTTTCTTGCTTAGTATCAATAATCTTACATCTTTTTTGGTTGTTCTAAGTTTGTGCACTGTATATATGCTTTGTGCAAATATATATATCTGTTTTTTTTTCTTTCCAAAATTGTTTTATTGCTTTTGATAGTTCATAGTGTTTCTGTATATGCAAATTAAACCAGTGATTTTACCTTGTTATGATCATATATGTCCTTGCTCTGTTCTGCTTAAGGATCAAGAGAAGGGAATCTCTCTCTCTCTCTCTCTGAAGTCAGGATTCAAAGATGGGAGGCTATTAGTCAAGTCTTCAGTTTTAGTCAAACTACACTTTATCCACGTTTACTTTTGTTCTACATTTTCTTGAGCTGTAAGATTCATAGCAAAATCTGGAAAAAATCTATGCTTGTGTTGGAGTCAATGAAGGCCCATGTGCCTTGACATATTTCTGTAACTTTGAATTACTGAAATTCACTTCACAAAATATGGAACTTTGATTCAAATTCAACACCAAAAAGGGCTATAATTTGTTCCAAGAATTGTTCAGAGATTCAAGATCATACTACTCTCATCTTGGTAAAAAGGGCAGTGAGGAGAGATGGCCGATATCTCCGATGGCGAACGCCACGTCATCTCCGCTTCTTACCACCTGTTGAAGGCCCTTCAGTCCATCAAGAACATGAGCAATGACATGAGGAAACTTCTAGAAAATCTGGACATCCACTTGTCCACAATGATCCGGCTCAATGAGGATGAATCAGAGAATAATCGAGAAATCGAGACGAGGCTCTTTTCAGCTCAACGCACCATCATGAGCCTGCATTCAAACCACTCTAAGATATGGGCTTCCAATCCGGTGATAGTTTTGGAATACTTACAAGGTGTTTCTGAGGTCCAGAGATTGATAGCAACTCTTGAAAATATGCCATTGAAGAGAAGCAGTAGAATTCGAGAGCTTCTAGATCAAGCTCATAGTATTCTGCAGATGGCCATGGATAGGCTCCAAAATGAGCTCATCTATATTCTTGTCCAGAATAAGCAATGTTTCGAGCATGAACACGTGTCGCTCCCACCTTGTCGAGAGTCTCCAATCTATGAGGAATCAATTGTCTCAAACGAAGACGATTCGATTGAAAATGCATCTCAAAGCACAGAGACTGAGGAGTTTGAAATGGTTTTGACTAGTCCACATCTGATCCCTCAGATCAAGTCCATTGCAGAGTTAATGTTCACCTCGGGCTATGCTCAGGAATTCTGTCAAGCTTTCACAGGGTTCTGGAGAGATACATTGGCCGAGTATTTGAAGCTTCTTGATGTTGAACACCTCAGCATTGAGGATGTTCTTCATATGGAGTGGAAGCCCTTGAACTCGAGAATCAGGAAATGGCGTATCGCGATTAAGAGCATGATCGGCGTCTATCTTGCCAGCTTGAAACGCCTCTTCGACCAAGTCCTTGGTGACATGAGTTTGTCTTGCTTGATTGAGGCTTCAACAGGTCCCGTTTTCTGCCTCCTGAGTTTCGGACAAGCTGTGTCGATTGGGCCCCACCGACCAGAATGGCTCTATTGCTTGCTTGATATGTACGAGGTTTTAGCCTCTCTCCTACCAGATTTGGATGCTTTGTTTCCACAAGAGATGAGCTCGTTGATCAGGGACGAGTTCCACGAGCTTTTAATTCGACTAGGAGAATCCATTAAGCTCATCTTCAAAGACCTCGGAAACTATATTGCCACGTGCTCTTCCACAACCGCGTTCACAAATGGTGGGATCCACCCTCTGACGAAGTATGTCGTTAACTACATCTTGTGCTTTGCAGAATATGGCGATACGCTCAATTCGCTTCTCCAAGATCAAGAAACGGAGGGCCCCACTTGTGCCGTGGCTAATCATTTGCAGTCATTGACATCGATATTAGAAGCCAACTTAGACAAGAAATCCAGTTTATACAAAGATTCTTCTTTGAAGCACATTTTTATGATGAATAATATCCATTACATGGTTCGAAAAATTAGGAGCTCGAAAATCAGCCCCTACTTTGGGGATCATTGGATCAGAAACCACGTTGTGAAATATCGGCAGCATGAAATGTTGTATGAAAGAAACACTTGGAGTTCCATACTCACTTTGATCCGTGATGATGGGAAAACGGGGAAGGCGACTCTCAAGGCCAGATGCCGGGATTTCACCGCAGCTTTTGAGGAACTATATAAGTGCCAAACGAGATGGCTTGTCCCAGACATTCAACTTCGTGAAGAAGTAAGAATCTCAGCTTCAAAGATAGTTATCCAAGCTTATCGCAACTTTGTTGATAAGATTAGCAATAATATCGGTGAAAAGCACATCAAGTACAGTGAGCATGAGTTGGGAACTTACATTCTGGATCTTCTCGATGGTTCCGCAAAATCATTGAACCGTTCAAGGAAGAGGTGAAACCTCGTATGTATGTCATCTCCATTGTTAGCAATCTGAATTTTATGATGTTAGCTGTTGAATATATGCATTATTATTCCCTTCTGTATATGTTACACCATCAAAGTTTATTGGTTATAACAGAAAATGTAGGAAATGACAGCGTAGAACTAAATTACATGAGCTTACTTGTTGTGTTTATGCTTCTGAAAAGACAGCCTTCTCATTGTCGTTGTGATCTGTACTTCACCAGAGACGGTACGATCCAAAAGGTTTGCAATAAAGATTGATTCAAAGTGGTGTTTCTTCTTACTCCGTATTTGTGTTATCTCAAAAACAAAGTCAGTAAATTCAAATGCAGCAGAGAAACATTCAGAAAAAACGTCAATGCCTGAGATTATCAGTTCTTAAGCCGATATCTTGCAGTATCCAATACTAGGTCCAAGCTAAGACAAAAATCTAATCTTCTCCAGATTATCATGCACTAAATCATTCCTAAATCATCATGCTCTAGAGCCAGCAAACAAACCTGAGTTTTCCATACAACCTCGATTTTCAAGTGTAACGGTTAACTGAGTCAAGATTAGCTTAAAAAAGCCTTTATTATAAGGTCAGTTAAGACATATTAAACTGTCCGGGTGTTCTTATTACAACTGAATCGAGTCCAATAAATATAGTATACCATGAACAAACAATTCTAGTGGTGCTCTACACATCATATATCACTACTTTTGAGACAAGTTTGCCGAAGATACTAAAGCTAAAACATTCAATGCACATTATTAATGTTCAATTGCTAGTGACATTCAATGCAGGCCAGACTAATACTTGGATGAGCGTGGTGATATTCTAAAAGAGACTTCTGTCACGAAATGAAACTCCTTAGTTGACCGTTTCAAGAAGGGGGGGTGGACGGGATAAAAATGTCAATGCAGACAAAGACTTAAGAAAGAGGACTTAAATGTGCTTATAATGACCATAACGAAGAAATTGTCAACATCAGAAAACTATTTCACTAATTTGACTATGATCCAAACTAGAATGCTTCTCATGCCAGCAGCATTAGTTAATACTACCATACGCATCAATGTTAACAAGGTTTGGAATTAAATGCTAGTAATATTTGGTATGCTGTTGACACCAATTGCAATATCAAACATGTGGTTTTCATTTAATACGTCGTTCTGTAAATTTTTTACATGCTTGGCTAAAAATTTACCAGAACGGAATATGAGAAAAATAAGCATGTATTGCCTGGTCATGGAGTTTATAGCTTAAGTTAATATCATCTCCCTGAAAAAGGATCTGCCCATTTATAAAGACAAAATGTCATGCTGGATCATGCTAAACTTCACAAGCAATTTCGAACAATAAATTTTCACAAAACTATCGGACTCATTGACCAACTCTTCATAGATATCTCAATCATATGGCAATTGAACAGGAGAAAAAGACCACAGTGCATGCATCTTCATGCAGGTTCAATACAAAAATTATCAATTTACTTGAGATTCTTAAAAGGATAGGATCAATAAATACATAAAGACAATTGAAAAGTAGTGAATAACTCTTCTAGAAAATTTACAGTCCAAATAGGACAACACCACTGGTCCCCAAGCACAGATTGAACTTAATATGCAGAAGAGCTAACATTAATAGCATTTAATGCAAAAGGACATATTTGAGCATTTGGGAAGGGTCCATGGAAAAGGTGGTGTCACAGTGCCCCAATCATATTTAAGTGCAAACCATGCTCAGTGGCTATAGCATTTAATAAATAAAAAGTTGTCAAGTGGTTCTAGTATGCAAGTGGAGCTGCTAAAATTACTTGGTCAGGGTTGATGCAGTACAAAAATGACTAGGTCAAATCACATGTTCATGCAAAAGAAGGATAATATGTGAAGATGAGAAGAAATACAAACTCCCACCAAGCAATTTGCAAAGAGGTTTCATATTGTTCATTGTCTCGGAGATGACATTACAAACAACTGTACTTTGCTAATAATAAGACACTAATCTGCATTTCGAGCCAACAGACATGTTCTGTAGTGAATACGGTGCAACAGAGAATCAACGAGTGCATCTTTTTAGGGCTAATGATAGCTTAAAGCATTTAGCTAGTTTTAAATTTAAAAATACAGCAAATGTTTTGAAGGGGGAACCTCTTCTGGTGCTTCAAGTTAGGGCTTTGCATATGCCAAGAAAACTCCGAACCCAGTTACAGTTAGTCCCACTTATATTTGATCGTGGTAACTAAAATTCAGGCACTGTTGAAACAGAGCTTCGAAGTTAGACATCAATATAACTTTAGTACAAAATGCGCTCAGCCGAATTAAAGTCCAATGGAATAGGATTGAGTTGAAGACAAAAGGAATGTTAATTAACTACTCTGAGTATAAGAGTTTTCAGGTTTGTGACTGATCATTAACCAGATACAGTATTTTCTCTTCATCAGCTGTTTCTCTACATTGGAATAATATAATTTAGATATTAACAATTTGCCAAAGACACTATGTTTTTACCAAACAAAGGAAATCTCACATGGTCATTGGTGTACATGTTTTAATATTCTTTTCATCAAGATCTGAGTCGAAAAATTGGATTTAGACCTCTTCTTTAAGTGGCAGAAGGGACTCAAAAAGAATTGCAATTTACAGGACACAGAAGCTAGAACTTCTCTAATTTTCTAGCATTGTACTATCCAACCATTAAGTCAAAGCCATCATATCCCAATTCATTCAGAAAGATAAACAGAATGAAGATGAAGAAAACCAGAATTTCCTCACCTTCACAGCTATGAAAGGAGCACTTCCGAGATATACAGCAATAATGTCTACCAACTACAGAGCTATAATCTGTAAAGAGAAAGATTTCTCACACCTCTTGAACAAGAACTTGGAGGCCAGAGCCACAGTTTTTTGAAACCAGCGAAATACACATCATGAAATGTGTTTTCTCCAATCTTAGGAATGTATATGTATCTGCAACCAGTTTGTTTTATGAGTTCAGCCATAGCTGCTATATTAACAGATTATCTGCAGTGTTCACAATTAGGCATAGTCGATATAATTGTGATCTAATTCTATCTCATGTCACTTTTAACCTTTAATCAATCGAACACATTGGGGCTTCCTCAGTTACAGTTCTTGATGTAATTCTCATGATGTATCAGAAAAATGACAAGAAGAAATGCACAAACAAAGAAGAATCTATCACCAGTCTTACAAACAAGGAACCTCAAAGCTTGCTTCCAAATATAAGTCGCCTGATGTATTTAAGTAAACTTGTTTGACCACCTCACACCAAACATATCAGGAGCCGTCATGGTGACTTTTGTTCAGTTATAATAGAAACAACATAAGAACTGTCACTCAAAAGCAAACAATTCTAATGAACTATGAATCAACATTACAACTAAAGTCAGATATTTCTTTCTAAAACATCAACAGGTTCACAGAACATTGTACAACAAAAACTTCAAGTAATAGCCGCGTCAACAAATAAAATAGCACACCTAGCATGACAGAAACGGGAAGAGCAGGCAAAGCCTTCCGATAAACTGCAAGGAGCACCAGAGTTACACCTAGACCAGCTATGATAGCAAGGTAGCATGCATAGACTGTCATGAAGTCATACATAGCAGCTCTACCTACTAACACACTGTAAAAGATGAAGTCGCCAAGTCCAAGCTTAATCGCACCTGAGGATCCCAAGCCAATTCCTTCAAGCACAAGATTTTCACTCGGAACAGCATCTTGCGAAGAATGCATCCGGATATTTATATGTTGTATAAGAGGAGCAGCAAGCTCAGAATCCCCCCTGAAGACCTGACCCTCTTCAGCATCGACAATACTCCTCTCATTTTCACCAGACACCTGAGTCCCTCGTGTAGAATCCGTAACAAGATCAGACCTTGCATCTAAATCACTCCTTCCCTCCCTCCACACCCTTCTCCGTGCCACACCATCACTCGGGCCAGAATCACTAATAACCGGACGGGCCTCGTATACTAGAGCGGGAATATCTTCATCCCTAGATATAGCAAGCTCCACCAAGAGCCTCAAAGGCCCACCAGGCAACAAAACCGCGGCAAGATCATACAATGCCATAGCAACCAAAAGCACCCATGTCGTCCATTCCGGCAAAAGTGTAAACCAATAAGCAACCAACATCCCAATAACCACTAAGTAAGCTTGAGTTACAAAGATAGCCATCTTTGACATGAACACAGCCAGAACGCCAACAACAGTGAAATTAAACAACGCGATGGAAAAAGTAATGCAGTCAATGGGAAAGCTGAAATCTTTGATCAAAAAAAGGGCAATCTCACCGCCCATAAACCCCAAAACAAGAAAAGCAGAAAAGCCCATGTAGTATTTCAAGAATTTGGTGCATCTGAGATAGAACAGAAACACCAATATGAAAGTGACCACGGTGACAACAGCGACAAAAACGAGGGAATTCAAAAGAGCACCTTTGAGCTTGTCCCAAGCGGTGTCAGAGCTGTTCTCAGTGTAGGCTATGGTGGCAATGGTTGCGATTGATACGCCGTCGTTTGAGGACGAATTTCCATTTAGAATAGATACAAGAATTACAACCGAAAGCATACATATCGAAACTGGGGTTATGATTCTGATGATTTCTTCGCCACATGTTTCAAGAATGGTTTTAGGATTTGGATTCTGCTCCATTGTCGATCCAATTGAGTGGGGGAGTGGGAGCGAGAGCGTTGATGTCCGGAGACGCTTATTTATACCTTTTTAGTATACACGAGGGTCTTGTTTGGGCTTTTGTAAAAAAATAGGGTAGAGCCACCCCACCTAAATTTGAAGTCCACTCCATAATAAAAAAATACAAAATTAAATAAATAATAAATAATTAAAATAAGCTTTTAGAAAATAACTTATGTCTCATTTGCTTAAGATGGTCGAACACATTTCTATTCATTCGATCGAGACGGCCGAATACCTACCTACTTATTTGGCCGAACAATTGAACTATTTCAAACGGTGTTAGCCAATCGGGATCGCTCGTACCGTTCATTTTTCTCGAATTTTTTCCCAACAACTTATGATTTTTCATAAAATTTCATCAATATCAACTACTATTTCACTAACCTATTACTAATTTATTAACTTACTTGTAAAACAAGTTTTGTATGCATCTTCCTTCACTTAAACCCTAATTTCATAAATTTATACATTCAGCTAAGCCGACTGAACGCCTCACATCCGTTCGGTCGAGAAAGCCGAACGCTCTCTTATCCGTTCAGCCGAGGCAGCCGAACAACCTCAAACGATGTCAGAACCAAGACCCCCTGTTCTGTCTGTTTTTCTCAAATTTTCTCCCAACAACTTACGATTTTTCTTAAAATTTCATCAAAACCAACTACTATTTCACTAACTCATTACTAACCCTAAATGTAACTAAAAAAATTTGTACGAAAGTAGAGTAATACATTGTAAATCGAAACAAAAATATTGAAATGTTATGGAATGAGGAATGAAGGAAAAGAGAGATATTGTTCGCAAAATGGTAGAGTTGGAATCTTATAGGGTGTGTTTAGAAAATGTTCAAAATATATATAATTTTTAGAATATTCTAAGTAAATGAGGTGGATTTAGAATTAGATGGGGGTATTTTAGTTTTTTTTTTCCACTTAGTGTGCAAGAAAAGATGGCTTAATGTCACAATTAATTAAAGTTGGACCATACCAATTTGGACTAAAAGATTAAGAATTAACTCATCATTTGATTTGGCCCAATAACAAGCCCAATTGTAGTTAGAGAACCTAGAATATATTAGAATGTTGAAGAATGTATATAGAATGTAGGAAGTTTCTAGTAAGTTTCTTTTGTAAATATCATAAAGCATATTCATAGGAATATTTTTAGAGAGATCTAGATAAACTCTCCTAACCATTGAATTAAATCAATCTCCACCATCCATTAAGGTGGGGGAGTAGTAGTATATATAGGGGGTGATCCCTCATTTGTAACCATAAAGCAAACAAAAGCATTTCTAAACATTACTTAAGTGTTCTCTTATAAAGTTCTCTTAAACTCTCTTACTTAGCCAATTTTCCACACTTCACTCACAACATCGTTCTACGTTAGGCTGACCTTACTAGCCGCAAGGGACGAGTTAAGGGGCAAAGGCCATACGGTTCATTGTTAAGAAAACAAGTCCATGACAAGTGGTATCAGAGTCTGGTTGGGCTTTGTGTTGTGACGTGTACATGATGGCGACTGACGGCTCACATGTAACGGAGGACCGCGAGACGAACATTACTATCGGAGAAGGAAAGAAGAAACGTGGGAGTAGCAATGTTCCTCTTATGGACCACATTCTTAGGGAGATGGGGGAACAGATTGAGATGGTCAAGCATAGCATCGAGACGTTGGAGAACCACATCCTCGAGCAGCTCGAGTCGGTAAAAGAAAGTACCCAATCTTACCTCGATGCTAGCACGGTAATGGAGGAACGTTTTGCCCGACTAGAAGAGAGGATAAATGATGTCGTTCAAGCCCTTCAAGCGAGCATCGCCAAAATGAAGGAGGACTTGGCATTATGCAAGATGGCTGCTGCTAGCGAAGGAGCAACCATCACCACCGACAATCCAATGGTGGACTATCCCAAGCCGACGGGGTTTAACGGCGTAAGGGACACCAATGAGGTAGAGAATTACTTATGGAAGATGGAGTAATACTTTGAGGTGATCAGCCTTACCGACGAGGGGTCGAAGGTAAAGACTGCCACACTCTGCCTCACGGATACAGCTACATTATGGTGGCACCGGAAGTATGCCGACATCGAGAAGGGCTCGTGTCGGATTGATACTTGGGAAGAGTTCAAGAAGGAGCTCAAGCGGCACTTCTATCTGGAGAACGTCGTCTATGAAGCGCGGAAGAGATTTGCGGGAGCTGAAGCAATGGGGTATAATCTGAGACTACGTCAAGGAGTTCACCATCCTTATGCTTCAGATTCCCAACTTGTCAGAGGATGACCTATTGTTCTTCTTCATAGACGGTCTCCAGGCATGGACGAAACAAGAGTTGTAACGCCGCGATATCAATTCGGTGGATGAAGCTATAGCCGCTGCTGAGTCCCTTACCTAGTTCCAACCCCACTCGAAGTTTGATAAAAATAAGGAGAAGTGGAACTCAGGTAAAGACGGGGGAGAGAGATGCGATGCGAAGGACCGGGACACCCGTAAGATGCCACCACCTAAGGAAGGTGACAAGAACCAGATACGAAAAGAGTATGAGGAGAAAAAGAAGACGTTCGTGCCGAAATGTGTGCAAGGGGCCACACGCTATGAGCAATTGTCCAAAACTTGGTTCTTTGTCGGCCCTTGTTGAACGACATGAGACGGAGCATGCTGACGATGAGGAGACGGGTAACACGGGGTCGTTTCAACTCCTCAATGCTCTTAAGGCCAAACCAATACCGGTGACATCTAGCAAGGGATTGATGTACGTCGAGGTGCACATAAATGGACGATCGACCAAGGCGTTGGTGGACACAAGCGCCACCCACAACTTTATCACTGAAGAAGAGGCCAAACGTCTTGGCTTATCATGGGAAAAGGGCCAGGGGTGGCTCAAGACCGTTAATGCTAAGGTACAACGGCTGAATGGCATTGTACGTGGCGTGGGACTGCGTCTAGGCACCTAGATCGGCCAAGTGGACTTATCGGTAGCACCGATGGACGACTTCAAGGTCGTATTGGGCATGGACTTTCTCCGCAAGGTAACCGCTATTCCTATGCCCTCATTTAACACTGTCTATATTTTAGAGAAAAGGGCACCGTGTATGATTACCACCATTGACTCAACCGACGGGCGGTTAAGGGAGGCCAAACAACTGTCGATCATGCAAGTAACGAAGGGTGTGAAGAAAGGTGAGCCGAGTTCTTAGCCGTGCTGAAGGACGGTGGGCCGACGTAGGGGGACGATATGCCACCAATCATTCGAGACGTTCTTGAGGAGAACAAAGATGTCATGCCACCTGAGTTACCGAAGGAGCTTCTACCTAGGCAAGAGGTGGATCATAAGATCGAGTTGGAGCTCGGTGCCAAACCACCCGCCATGGCACCTTATCGGATGGCACCATCGGAGTTGGATGAGCTTCGAAGAGAATTGACGGAGTTGTTGGATACTGGGCGGATCCGATCTTCAAATCACTATTTGGCGTGCTGGTGTTGTTCCAGAAGAAGCACGACGACTTCTTAAGGATGTGTGTGGACTATCGGGCACTAAACAAGGTAACCATCAAGAACCGTTATCCTATTCCTCTCATTGCCGACTTATTTGATAGACTTGGAGCGGCTAAGATCTACACAAAGATGGACTTACAAAAGGGCTACTACCAAGTTCGCATAGCTGAGGGCGATGAGCCAAAGATAACGTGCATCACTCGCTACGGTTCCTTTGAGTGGTTAGTCATGTCGTTTGGCTTGACTAACGCACCCGCCACTTTTTACACGTTGATGAACAAGATCTTCCAATCATTCTTGGATCGGTTCGTGGTGGTCTACTTGGACGACATCGTCATCTATAGCAACACATTAGAGGAGCATGCCGACCACCTACGCACCATTTTCTGAGTATTAGGGGAGAACCAACTCTATGTCAAGAAGGAGAATTGCTCGTTCGCTAAGGAGGAGGTGTTATTCCTATGGCACATTATCAGCTATGGAAAGCTTTTGATGGACGGTGCCAAAATAAAAGCCATCGTGAAGTGGGAGACCCCAACCAAGGTAACGGAGTTGCGTTCTTTTCTTGGTTTAGTTAACTATTACTATCATTTCATAAAGGGATATTCAGCACGAGCGGCACTATTGACGGACCTACTCAAGAAGGGAAGAGCATGAGATTGGTCTGAAAGGTGCCAACATGCCTTCAAGGACCTGAAAGCGGTGGTGGGTCAGGAGCCGGTCTGGGCATTGCCCGACTTTGCCAAGATATTTGAGGTACATATGGATGCCTCTGATTTTGCTATTGGAGGAGTGCTGATGCAAGAGGGGCATCCGATAGCGTTTGAGAGCCACAAACTCAACAATACTGAACGTCG